>JAVFBX010209413.1:0-12048 GCA_034783855.1 Mopalia kennerleyi
CATCACTGACATATAAGTGAAATACCCTGAAGTATGGCACTTAGCATCAATAATTGCATCAATCAAAAGTCATCCTCATTAGTTACCAATAATGGCATGTAATTCACTGTCATTTGTATTTCTCCGTGCAGACTATGCCTTTGGCAAATTCTCAGCCTAATAATGGCTGTAGATTGGACAGCTCTAAAATCAGTCTGTCTGGATCAGTGATTAAAGATCTTCACTCGGATCAGAGTCTGCTTCAAATGATCTAATAGCTATGTTTAGTTAGATTAACCTTTGCATTTTGTGTAAAATGAATGTAACCTTAAAATAAAATGAGTACACAAAATAGTACGGTGACACAAATGTATAATTTTTCCTCATCTTTTAAAACACACCTTCATGAAATTAAAATTTAACAGCTTGGTGTCTGACTGGTAATCAATGATATAACTGCAAATAAAAATAAATGGTCAATTGATTTAGGATACTGTGATGATCTGCACACATGTTTATTTGAGTTACTCCCCTTGGCAAATATATAATTATTGATTTTATGATTAATTGATTATGTAGCATAGTGGAATAAGAAAAGCTTATCTGCCTAGTCATAAAATAAGTGAATTAGTCTTGAGATAAATGTAAAAAAGTAACAACAAGCAAATAGACTACATGTGTACGTTTATTGTTTAGTTTGTTTTTATCTCCCCATCAATGATTGGCCTAGGGGTATTGTCTTTGTCCTTTCAATTTGTCCCATTCGTTCGTCTGATAGTTTTTTTGTTGTTGATAAATGCTAAAGCTGGGAATTGTTAATCTCTGAGTCACAAACTTTGCAATTATGATGCATTGTTATGAGTTTGTGAATCGCATTGAATTTTGATGTATTCAGTCTGTTATCAGAGGAGTTATTACCCGTTAAAATATGTTTATTTGATGGTCTGTCATTAACAGGACATTCTAATTGGTTCATTAGTTTTCGCTCAGTAAGCTTATATTGCATGAATGTCACTCGATACTTGGTATCGCTTAATTGTGGCCTAGAATACATGGTTGACATGGTTCTAGTTAACATTTGCTCAGTCTTGGGAAATGTCTGTTTCAGATTGCTCCGTCTTGGGGAATGTCTGTTTCAGATTGCTCCGTCTTGGGGAATGTCTGTTTTGGATGGCTCCATCTTAGGGAATGTATATTTTGGATTGCTCAGTCTTGGGGAAGTTCTGTTTCGGATTGCTCCGTCTTGGGGAATGTCGGTTTTGGATTGCTTCGTCTTGGGAAATGTCTATTTTGTATTGCTCCGTCTTGGGGAATGTCTATTTTGGATTGCTCTGTCTTAGGGAATGTCTGTTTCAGATTGCTCCGTCTTGGGGAATGTCTGTTTTGAATTGCTCCGTCTTGGGGAATGTCTGTTTTGGATTGCTCCGTCTTGGGAAATGTCTATTTTGGATTGCTCCGTCTTAGGGAATGTCTGTTTCAGATTGCTCCGTCTTGGGGAATGTCTGTTTTGATTGCTTCGTCTTGGGGAATGTCTGTTTTGGATTGCTCTGCTTGGGGAATGTCTGTTTTGGATTGCTCCGTCTTGGGGAATGTATATTTTGGATTGCTCAGTCTTGGGGAATTTCTGTTTCGGATTGCTCCGTCTTGGGGAATGTCTGTTTTGGATTGCGTCGTCTTGGGGAATGTCTGTTTTGGATTGCTCCGTCTTGGGGAATGTCTGTTTTGGATTGCTCCGTCTTGAGGAATGTCTGTTTTAGATTGCTCCACATTTTGGTACACAAACTTTATGTTCCCAAACACGTTTGATGGGTCTTTGATCAAGCTTTTTGAGGCTTGTTTTGTTTTGGCAAACAGACACAAAAATTTAAATCTGGATTTGAATTCTACTTCTAATCCTTGAGTTAAATTTCACACAGAGGTGTTTATCAATTCATAGAACACACTTTGAAACCAATGAGAACCACACATTGTGTGTATTAAATGGAAATCTAAATAAAATCATATAAAAAAATTATATAAAATTTTAATTACATTATATTAAATGGTGGATGAGAATTTTATGACAAATGTCACATCATAATTTTCATCTGTGATAAAAGTTTATAATCTTTGAGATAAGATTGCTTGTTTGATCTTTGTAAAGATTAAGGATGTTTTACCTACTGTGTTTCTGATTGGATGGAAAATAGGTGTGGCTATTCTACACACATTGCCTTTCATCTGCTTCTTGAAGAGGGGCGTCTTGAAAATCTGAGATTATTTGTCCAGAATTTTGCCACCCACTTAAAGATAAAAAGGGATTTACATGTTATTAAAATTAAAAAATCTTTCCCTGTAGTGCTTGGAATTGTTTGCAGGTGTTTGATTGAAATTTCAAGTGCCGTGGTTCGCCCAGAGCTAAGGGTCAACATGAACCTGTTACAATGCTCTCTACTTTGTAGGCCTATCTTTGAAGCATAGTCTCTGTCCTGTACTTGTCCTACATCTTGTTATTGTTTGTTTGTTGCCCTGGACTTCACCTGAATTGCTGGCTGGTTTCCTGACCCAATTGGAGCTGCCTGCAGCCGCAACCCATATGTACTTCTTTCATGTCTAGTCCCGCGGCCATGGTGTAGTAGATAGCGCTTACTTATCCTACTTCAATGTACTGTTCACAGCATCGAGTCTGGTATATGAGTGGGGTATGATGTGGCTCGAGCAAACATGGGGATATTTGTTATGAGGTTTCCTCTCGCTTTTCCACCGCATTAAGCAAGGAACAGTGTGAAGTGGACCATCCATCATATAAGTGAAATACCCTTGAGTACAACATCAAGGCCCTATAAAATAAACAAAAATAAGTGATGTTCTGTACCAGATTTTAGAATCCCAGTAGACCTCGGATATATGAGAAAGGCATCGTATTGTAAAGTAAAGCAGAATAATAAGTGGACAGTCTGTCGTCATCTAAATGAAATACCCTTGAGTAGGATGTTAAACCCGATCCAAAGTAAGGCTGACATTTGTGTGGGAAAGTTGTTGTTGGCAAAAGTATTGAAAGTAAGGTGAACATTTTTGTGGGAAAGTTACTGTTGGCGGAAATCTCAAAGCAAGGCAGACATTTGTGTGGGAAAGTTGTTGTTGGCCGAAGTATTGAAAGTAAGGTGGACACTTGTGTGGGAAAGTTGTTGTTGGTCGAAGTATCGATAGTAAGGTGCACGTTTGTGTGGGAAAGTTTTCATAGGCCGAAGTATCGAAAGTAAGGTGGACACTTGTGTGGGAAAGTTGTCGTTGGTCGAAGTATCGATAGTAAGGTGCACATTTGTGTGGGAAAGTTGTCATAGGCCGAAGTATCGAAAGTAAGGTGGACACTTGTGTGGGAAAGTTGTCATTGGTCGAAGTATCGATAGTAAGGTGCACATTTGTGTGGGAAAGTTGTCATAGGCCGAAGTATCGAAAGTAAGGTGTACACTTGTGTGGGAAAGTTGTCATTGGTTGAAGTATCGATAGTAAGATGCACACTTGTGTGGGAAAGTTGTTGTTGGTCAATTATCGATAGTAAGGTGCACATTTGTGTGGGAAAATTGTCATAGGACTAAGTATTGCTAAGGTGGATACTTGTGTGGGAAAGTTGTCGTTGGTCGGAGTATCGATAGTAAGGTTCACATTTGTGTGGGAAAGTTAAAATAGGCCGAAGTATCGAAGTAAGGTGTACACTTGTGTGGGACAGTTGCCTTTGGTCCAAATGCCAATATGCTGTGGAGTCTTTTAAAACCTGAGAGTGAAAAATGAACAGAAAAAAAAATCAAATAGAAAATTAACATATTATGATTAGCATTACATTTGCATGACTATTTGGAGAATGGTGAGATCATCTCCATTGTCAGTATCCATTCCTTTGGACACCTTCATGGTTGTGTTACGTCGTATGAGTGCAATATTCATAAGTGGGATGTTTACACCAACCATACAGTCTGTTTCTAAACATCTACTTAAGTAATCAAATTAAATTAAAAAAATGTTTGTTATTTGTCATGATCTATTTCTTTGATTTGTTTGGGAATATTATTTAAATTTATATTTTGAAAAATTGTTGACTAAACCAAATTTGTGTTTGAAAACTGTATGCTATTTCAAAACTACCAGCTTTTTTACGTCCATTTCTCCACAAGCTATTTTAAAATCACCAGCAGTTTTAAAATGAGAGGCTAGTTTATTGAAAACTTGACAGTGATGAAGCCGCTAAGTAATCTCACTAATGCTCTTAAATGGGCCGAAGATGTTTATAAACTCGAAGTCAATATTGACAGAATTATGATTGGGGTAATGTACAGGAAACTATGGCAGGAAATAATTTGTGATTGTGGTTTTCCGAAGATTTTTCAGAAATAACTTAATTATTACAAGTCTGATCATAGAAATAAACACAGATTAATCTGTCAGGATTCCAAGTAATTTCTCATCCTGAATTTAATCATGGTTGATTATCCCCTATTCCAATGAGGGTTCAGGAGGAGATATAGAAATGGCTGTCTGTCAGATTTCCTTTTCAGAGCTTGATCCACCCACTTACCATCTTGTAAGCTAAGAATGTACATTATGAAGTTGCCCATGGTAAACTGGTGAATTTTGATATTAAGCCTAAATAAGGCATGGCAAAACACAATTCATTTTGTTTCTTCTGTTGCAACTAATTGAATTTAAAAATGATTGAGATCATTTGGTAGACACATCAAGATTTAGATGAACTGGTGCTGTTTGGGAATTCATTTAGAAATAATTTGCTCCCATCCATCCATCTGATAGTACAAACCACCAGAATTGTCTCAAAACTCCAAAACCACTTTTTGTAATTGGATAAATATATTATTAATTATGCTGTGGGGACTTGCACATATATTAATACAGTATTTACAACAACAACAAAAATTGTGGAAAAAAATCAATTGGGGTGTCATAATTGTGGAGTGTCGGACTTGTGGGCTGTCAGACTTGTGGGCTGTCAGACTTGTGGGCTGTCAGACTTGTGGGCTGTCAGACTTGTGGGGTGTTGGATTTGTGGGTTGTCAGACTTGGGGTATGTCAGACTTGTGGGGTGTAGGACTTGTGGGGTGTAGGACTTGTGGGGTGTTGGATTTGTGGGGTGTTGGATTTGTGGGTTGTCAGACTTGGGGTATGTCACACTTGTGGGGTGTAGGACTTGTGGGGTGTTGGATTTGTGGGTTGTCAGACTTGGGGTATGTCACACTTGTGGGGTGTAGGACTTATGGGGTGTTGGATTTGTGGGTTGTCGGACTTGGGATATGACAGACTTGCGGCTGCCTCCCCCTACATAGTTTACACTGCTAGGATGGTGCTAAACCCCAATCTAACAAACAATCAGAAGATAAGAAGAACCCACCTTGATGTAATGTCTGAAAAAAGCTTAATGGAGAGCCAAAGCTGAAGCTAGCTTAAGGCGTCTTCATTTCCTTCTTTTTCTTTCTGTTAATGGACAAACCTACATATACGGACAAATGAGGGAGGAATAAACAGCAGAACTGTTGAGAAACAGCAGTGAAAGGAATGAAATGCCACAAGACCCCCCCGTAAAAAAAAAATCATTGCAAAGAAGGAAAAACTAGGAAGGAAGGATGCTATTCAAAATATAGATGTTATAATAGTGCTTTATATAACACAACATCAAGGTAAGGTACCTAAGTTTTTCTGATACAGTATTAAAAAAAAAATTAAGAAAAATCTAGATAAAAAGTCCACAAAATAATTATGTGCCCTTGAATATGACTATAAGCCCCAGTCATGTGAACTGTCATAATGATAACAAAAAAACAGTCACATGACCACCAGTTTGGAAAGAGCTTCCTGTTGCCCTGGTGCTTTCTGAGCTGAAGAGGAACACGAAGCCGATATGTTTGTGATGTGTTTGTATTGTCCTGTATTTGTCCTGTGCTGTTTTTTTGTTGTTGCCAGTGGTGCCATGGGGTGGTTTCCTTCACCCATTGAGCTGACATAATGTCATGTGCGGGAAGTAACCTTAAATATGGCGTGTAACCCCAATCAAACAAACAAACAAACTACCAGTTTGCATAATACTTTATTATAAAACAGTGCAAAATGTAACTAATACACTTTCCATTGATTGTTTGATTTGGGAGCAATGAATCAGTTTGTGTAGAGACTAACAATGCACCAATCATAACACTCTAAATTGGTCAAAGGGCAAATAGTTTAAGGGTAATATTGCACAACACTCAGCCACCTGACAACAGGGAAAAACAAGAAAACTGTTTACCCATTTTCCACACACTGAAGTCTGACAGATTTCAAAAACCAATAACTGAAATATTTATACGTAAAATTATCCACTGTTTAATGATGTCGGTGTCTTATTTCTAAAGCACAGGCGGGTATAGGCCAAGGTCAGGTACTATTCCCTAATACATGCTTGACTGCCTCAACAAATTGTTACACAAATCATTGACATCATTATAGCCTTTTATGCTAAGTATCATATATTCACCTTTGTATTGTTACCTGAATGTCACCTGTATTACTCATCAACATTATCTTGAATATGTTCCAGATTTTCGTCATAAAAAGAAATGAAACACACCACAGGGTTTATCAAGACAATATATTAAACTGGTTACAAATCTGAGCAAAATATGAGGAACAAAATGTACATTGGCCCAAGCAGTCAATGTGTATACATGGGTTACAAATGGAACATTGTCTGTCAAAGGTATGTATTTCATTTCTCAGAGTTGGACTAAGGAAGGTTTTTGTTATACATGTAGTATTATATAGTATTTATGTGTAGGTTACATGTTATGTATAGATTACCATTATTGATCGATGCCAGGGTAGTGTTTTCAGTATTTTAGGATAAAACTATCTTTAATTATAGTTTACACAGATTTATGTTCAGAATTTTTTTCACAAAATTTTGTTGCCAACAGTGCAAAGATGTCATAGAAGTGAAATACCCTTTACCCTGTGAATTATTGTTTTAAGTGGTAACCACTTAAGACAATAATTCACACCACATCATAGAAAAAAGTGTTCAAAACTCTTAGGCCCGTGGCTTAGCGGTTAGCTTGTGCACTTGCTAATCCTGCTTCAATGTACTGTTTATAGGATTGAGTCGGTCTGTTGACCATCAGTTGTATGAGTGAGTCACACGATGTGGCTCTGGCAATCGCGGGGGTGGTTTTTGCAAGGTTTTCTCCCAATTTTCCACTGTAATTAGGCAAGGAACAGTGCAAAGTGGACAATCTGTCGTCATATAAGTGAAATATCCTTGAGTACGACGTTAAACCCCAATCGAACAAACAGTAGTAAACACTAAATATTTCCTCAACCCCCATTACCTGTTACATGAGAAGACGGTAAACCTTGTTACCAGCAGTGTTAACATTCTCGTATATTTCTAGTTACCTTCACTTTCCTCTAAACTCCTGTGTGAATCATAACAACATGTGTGACATAAAATGGATAAAACAGTTTCTCAAGCCAGACTGTGAAGTGATGAAATGGTTCTTGACAGCATGTCAGACTCATTTCACATCCATTACTATGACCTCATTACCGTCCAGGTTAAATCTTTATTTAAAGGTCAAGTTGAGTTTTATGCTGCCATTTTTCATGGCATACTGGCATCTCAATTTACACTTGGACAATGAATTTTTTTTTATGTGGCCTGGTTCCTCAGAATGGTTCAGTCTGGAATGAGTACACTAATGAAGACTGCAGAACCCATTCATTAAAAGCATTGCACTAGAAAATGGTCCATTTTTTGTTTATTTTTTGCACTTAACACGATGTAACACTTATCTGAAGATAGTCCACAGTTAGATAGGATGTATTAGAGGTTGGAGTGTTTGAATGACAGTCGTATGATCCGGATGTACTTTTAATGGCCGTATATTTTCTCTATCTAACAGCCATAAAAAGCTTTTTTAAATTTTTTTATTCACAGTCTTTAATTGGATAAAAATTTGTGAGAGCGCCGGCCCTACTAGCCAAAGATTCAAGTTTGGTTCATTGTGAAAATGTTCTTTCTCTTTATTAAACATATTTTTTCATTTTATAGAAAGAAATATTTGTTTATAAACAGGCTGTAAATAGCTTGTTAAAAAAATGTATATATAACAATTATCCATAGCAATGTATTTGTTATCTAATGGACATGGATAACAGTGTATTCTTTAAAAGGCATGTATTTTCTATGTCTAACCGGAACTCTCAACAGTTTCATTTCAAAGTAATCAAGCAAGACAAGGCCTCTAGAAGCTAAAGATTTTTAATGACTATTTTTGGGGGGCATTAAGAATCAATTCCAGTCAGATGACATGGCAATAAAGCGGCTAGTGGTTAAGAGAGCTGGGTGATTTTTTAGTCAGCCGTAATAATTTGATTCTCCATGAGGTGACGGCATTTGAAGTGTGGTGACCTCAATGCAGTGAACAATAAATAACAACTGTTTAAATGCTACAAAAAATAGAATAATTTACTCATAAAAAACAAAGGCCTCCCATTGTTTTCTAGCCAGCCAATTGATGACCTTGGGGTATTATCGTCCTCATGCACGTCTGTCTGTCCAATTAATGTGTACGTATGTCTTGGTTTATCGCTAACACTTTAGCAAAAGAATGAAGCATCTCTGAATCCCCAAATTTGACATTACATGTCACAAACAATATTGGAATTTGACTGATATATAAGTATTGCCTTTCAAGAGGTGTTTTTGTGATACTCTGGGGGTAAATAATGACATAAAAACATTGAATTGCAAACATTGGTCTGAATATATACATGTAAACCTTAACTGTGATGGGAATCCTATTGAAACCCAGCGCCATAAGATTGCAATGTGCAAAGTTATCCCCCTTTTCCTAACTCCTATATCCATGAATTAGCTGTAAACCTTATTCATCTTAAATAAGCAAATGGAGGTATTTTCTTTGTCTTGTAGAATTATTGCTGTATGCCACATATCAAAGTATGTGCCTTTTAGCTTCAGGAGTTATTTCCCTTTTTTAAATCCCTATTCATGGTTAAATGATCGAACAAGATATGAAAATAATGGGACCACTTATGATTTTTTTGTTACGTATATTCTTGGTTATCTTTAATACCGTCGACCCTCAGGTATTTGAGTGAGTCACACGATGTGGCTCCGGCAATCGCGGGGGGTGGTTTTTATGAGGTTTTTTCCCGGTTTTCCACCATAATTAGGCCAGGAATATTGTAAAGTGGAAAATCCGTCGTCATATAAATGAAATACCCTTGAGTATGACATTAAACCCCAATCAAACAAACAAACAAACACCATTACACCATTGTTATAAATAGCTCAAGTACATTAACATCCATTCAGAATTCCTCCCACAATCATGCTTATGAGATTTGGACTAATAGCTCTAACGTGGAATAAATATATCAAACAAAATTGGATTTGTTTAGTTATTAATTGAATTGGTATGTAATCTGATTCACTTACAAATGTAGCTATTACTTGAAACAGTAAATACTAAAACATCTGAACTTGGGAGTGCACATTGAGTCGTCTAGTTGACTAGTATTGTCATTTTATGATGTGGATTTAGAAAGACTAAGTGATCCTATGATCTAACATGCTTAAGACTTGATCATGCATCCCTGTTGACATTAGTGCCCTCCATGCTTTAAATCCTGATGACATTTTTGACTAACTCAGACTGCATTGATTACAGGAAGTAATTTCTTGGTTATTTTCTGCTGTTTAGTTTTCATGAGATGCTATTAGCTGCCATTTCTTCGTGCCATTGACCATTATGACCAAAGGTTGTCCTTTAAACAGAGATTCTCTGTGTCAAATACAGAAAGCCCATCAGAGACATCATAATTTGATCAAGCTTAGTTGATGCCCTTTATAACTGTGGGATCTTGTAATGGCTGTTCTTTCCTCGGTCTAGAGAAAAATTAGTGCTGGGAATTCTGATTGATGTTTCCCCAATACATATCTCATATCTAACCTAACTGGGTTGTGGTCATCTCATAAATCCATTTAGTGGTCAGGTCAAACTGTCATCTACGACAGATATGGGGGGTCACTTTCACAAAATCACATACAACAATAAACTATCATTATATGAAATGTCTTCATGTTAAACTACAGGGCTGACATAAAGTATTGTTAATAAGGCCAAAAAAAACCCCCAACAATAAATGAAAATTACAACCGTTGTTTCATGAATTTGATATATCTGGGTCACTCATTAGAGATCTGGGCATAGTGGTTATAGTTAGCGCGCTTTCTAACACCTACCTCCATGTATTGTTCACAGGATCCTCAGGTATATGAGTGAGTCACACGTTGTGGCTCCGGCAATCACGGGGGTGGTTTTTACGAGGTTTCCTCTCGGTTTTCCACCATAATATGGCAAGGAACAGTGTGAAGTGGACAATCCGTCGTCATATAAGTGACATACGACGTTAAGCACCAATCAAACAAACCAACAAACAAACATTAGAGATCCTCTATGTGACATATAAATACACAGTGAGCTTTCGATTGGTATGTGCATAAAACTTTTTCATGGCGTAAAGCACCAATCAGTATATATCAATCATATCCTGAAGAAACTATATGAAATATATTAGCTGTTTGGGTGCGTGACCATTGTTTATAGTGGTAGCGTTTGCACCTACTGAGCCTTCTTTGATTTACTGTTCATGGGATCACGTCCATCTGTTAACCATAAGGTATATGAGTGAGTCACACCATGTGGCTCCAGCAATAAGGGAGGTGAGATTTCAAGGTTTCCTCTCGGTTTTCCGCCATACTAATAATTAGGCAAGGAGAAATGTGAAATGGACAATCATCATATAAGTGAAATACCCTTGAGTATGACATTAAACCAAGCAAACAAAAAAATCAAATATTAGTTGTTGGAAATTTAAGAAGTCTGACGAACATAATTTTCTAACAAAACAAAACATTTAACATTTTATTGTTTGGTTATTTACTGTGGGAGAACACCTGTAATATCAGTGAGATACCTTTTAGGAAGACGTTAATTAAGCACCAGTAAACATATCCATCATTATAAGAGGAAACCATATACAACACATATTTTAATAAGCATCAATTAGCACTGGATGAAGTCTGAAGAAATATTAAGTTCCAAGAGGAGCAAACATTTCACTTGTTATGATTGTGTTTTTTGGGGTTTTTTTTAAACTGTTAGAGTACACCACTGTAATATAAGTGAAATACCTGAGATGAGATATTAAACCTTCAGTCAATCTTAATTATACCCCCGCTACGAAGTAGTTGGGGGTATATAGCGCTCCAAATGTCTGTCTGTCCGTCACACTTTGGTTTCCTGAGCATATCTCGATAACCGTTCAATATATTTTTAACAAACTTTATATTTGCTTCAATCAGATACTAAGGTTGTGCCTTTTGCTATTTTGGCATTTCTCCAGCGCATACCTAATTTGCATATTGCAATGTTAAAGGTAGAATGGTAATATTTACAATACGTTTGGTTGCCAGAGCATATCTAGAGAACCGTTAAATATTTTTTTACCAAACTTTATATTTGCTTCAATCAGTTATTTAGGTTGTGCTTTTTCCTATTTTTGGATTTGTACAGTGCACATCTAATTTGCATATTGCAATCTAAAAGGTCAGATGTTAATATGTACAATATGCTTGGTTTCCTGAGCCTTTTAAGAGAAACGTTCAATATTTTTTTACCAAACTTTGTTTTTCCTTCAATCAGGTACCAAATTCGTGCCTTTGGCTATTTTCTACTACCTAGTTTGCATATTGCCATGTTAAAGGTCAAATGTAATATATGTACAAAACATTTGTTTTCCAGAGCCTATCTAGAGAACCATTAAATATATTTTTACCAAACTGTATATTTGCTTCAATCAGGAACTTAGGTTGTGCTTTTTGCTATTTTTGCACTTCTACAGCACATACTTAAATTTTGTATTTGCAATCTTAAGGGTCAAATGTTAATGTGCAATGCTTTTAGTTTCCGTGGCCTATGTCAAGAACCATTCAATATTGTTGCTACCAAACTATGTGCCTTT
>JAVFBX010209424.1:0-12047 GCA_034783855.1 Mopalia kennerleyi
GGTAGTTAAGCTGGAGAATAAACTCAATTTGAGACATCATTTTAACGCATCATTTTTAAAAAACTCAATTCAGACTCAATTTCTAATGTTTGAGTATGATACAAATAAAAAGTTGGGCTTTAAAAAATGAAAACAATTCAATATGTCACTAAAAAAACTGAATTTTGTTCAGTAAAAACTCAATATTTTGACGTCTATGAACCCTTGATAAAGCAGGGGTGGAAATGTGTTAAATATTTTGTCAGACATTTTTCCACTTTTGTCCTGCAGGCCATTTAACACAACGTTAAATTCTGGGGATCTTTACAGGACAATCTCAATATTTACCGGACATGTCCTGCAAATGTATAGTTATTTCCACCCCTGTAAAGCCATTTATATATGTACGGTAGAAGCTTCATAACTGAGAATTGCCATTAGGCTATATATGCTTATGAATTTTTGGTTATATCAGGAATAGCTTGCCTCAAACATTTAAACGGCAAATTGAAATGGGTCAGATATGACGGTACCTGGATCTAATAATGATACGTATTTGCATATAGTAGGAAGCTGGCTAGCTGAGAAAATCTGTTCTGTGGACTTATTTATCATATTGCCATTACCCTTATCGACAGAGCTGAGAAGCCATCCATGTTTATAAAGTGATATGAAAATTTTGCTTTCGATAAAAAAATTGGCAGAGCGTAATTAGGGCCAGTGAAAATTGTATTTTTCACGAAATATAAAAATTTACCTGGAAAAAAACAGAAAATAATCCGGTGTTCATTGATCAGTGTATTTTAAAAAAGAATCAATTTCTGTGAATGGCAAGGGAAATTCGCAATGAAGACCGTTTAAGGGTCTGTACTGGAGTGAATATCGTTGTATATGTAGCCCGATCGTCGCATACATGCATTTCAAGTATTTTTGATGTAAGAGTTGTCTCCCGTGAGGAACTATTTGATTTTTATAAAGAGAGGTGTTTTCGCCTGCACAGTTATTATCGTGATTAATAATAGCAGAATTTGTTAAAATATATCAAATTCATGAACAAATTTAGATAAAGCTCGACGATAGTTAACGTTTAACACATTTGGTAACAAAATTTAGACTTGCCTTGATTTTCAAAAAATCAGATAGGTTTTGGCAGACCTAATTTTAAATACAAGATGGAGGACTCATTTACAGCGATAGCGAAAATGAAACTTTTTTTATCTGTTCCTGAATAAAAATAAGTGATTAAAGAATAATAGTGATTTTGTGAATAACTTCTGTCAACCTCATTTATAAAAATTAGGGTATTGACATTGAAACTGAACTAAAACAGATTTCCTAAAATCTGAAACGGAATGTCATTTTTTGAAACGGAAAATCATTGGGCCTACGTAATATGGAAAAAATTGAATGAACAGTTGACAATTAATACATACTGCTGTTAACACGAGTATAATCCATCATCTGACCAAAAACTATGGGTCAAAATTTTAATATTAGGAGTTAAATCGTCTTGAAATCCCACAAAAATTCTGTTTGACAATTGTCATCCCTCATGGACACAGGTTCACTTGACTTTTGGACTCGCATAAATATATTTCTGTGTGTTGCGACGAAGTGTTCAGGTTCAACCCTGCTCAAATTTGGAAATTTTCGTACTTTGTAAAGTAACAATGACGTAGCTAAAGGTCAATCATGTTTTGCGCATGCGGTATTATCATACTTTAAAAACATAGAAACAGAAAGTTGGCGAGTTTGACAAAGATTTGTAACTTCAGTCGCTCTTTATATCAATCATTTGTGTTAATTACAGATACCAATTAATTGGAAATGTACATTTTTCAATCTTTTATCGATTCAATCAAATAAGATAGTCCAACTTGCGTCATGCGACAGTAAATGGATGTGCAGTGAGTTTAGGTGAGATGTCAGGTAGATATCAAAATCGGGTGGCCTATGGAATTCGGGCTGTATGTTTGCAAGAGGAGTGTCCGAATTATTGAAAGGAGCAAACATACAAGCCCAATGTTCGGGCTAGAAGTGGCCTGCAGTTTGTTTGTTTATTATTAGCTTTGGCATGACATGTTGGATAAAGGAACAATTTCTGTTAGATATTGATGCGTATAATTATGGTCTAATTTGTTAGACAAGCGTTGAAGGTAGGATAGTGCATTTGGTAATTGAGCAGAACCAAATTAACATGGTGTTGTTGTTGGAGCAAAAACATGTCATGATGATCGCAAGTCAAAGAAGTAATGACTTCACTCTTTGTGAAGAGGAACAAGCTAGACAAACCTTCTGTAACTTCCAGTGCTTTTATTTGCTCTTCACCTCCAGCTCTGATAGTTTGTTCAGGTGATAAAATGGCTGACAGACTTTCATAAAGTGCTTCTTTCAAAGAGCGATTGACGTCGCCAAGTCCCGCCATGTTGTAATTTTGGGGAAGAAGATTTGGCGGGAACAAAGTCACTTTTTATAAACTTAAAAAATGTTTTTCATAAACAACGCAATGTCTTAACTATAACATCATTCAGCTTATGCCTTCAGAATTAAAAGGGAACCCTCCGAGATTTTTTATTTGTTATTTCGTCTGCACAACTGCGACACTGCACAACCGGATGTAACCGGCATCTACGTTTAGGAGCAGACACGTACACAGTTTGGGTAATTTTTAATCAAGGCCCATCGTTGACAGAATCAAGATGCTTCGATTGGACTTGTGTTGCCTTTTGTTAGCTGTCATCTTGTCTTTCTCCTGCAATGCCAAACAAGATGGCATTAACGGAGATTTGGTGAATAGCAAAGTGGAAAGGCGCATTGACATAGCCTCCCACCTTGTGAAGACGTCAACTTCAATCACTATCGAAAACACCGGCAAATCCTCTGCCACGTTCTATCTTTATGTGGTGGAACAGGACTTGCAAAATAAATTAGCATCAATATCTGCATCCGTAAGTATACTGTGGTGTTGGCTAGTCTCACTTCCGTGCGAATAAAATTATATTGCATTTGCAAGCATTTCATGGAGAGTTATATTTTGATTTTGAGCACAGGTAGGCCTACTTTTAGATCTAGGCTAGACCTAGCCCTGATATGACTGAGATTACATATATGCATATACAGACTATAACGTCTTAATCTCAGCCATGACGCCAAAGGCATGTAGGACCTACCTAAATGTCTATTGACAGCTCCTGTGTCCATGAAATCACTTTTAATCCCAAAATACAACCACCACATGGTCCACAGTAATCAATTTCGTTTTCGATTTCGTTTGCACCGTCTTTTATTGTAATCCGAACAAATGTTGTCAAGAAATCGGGATAAAACACTCCAGAATGGAAAAACTCTCCCCACCTGCAGCAGTCATTCATCTCTTCAATTTGAAAGTAGACTGGCCCGGAAGTTTCATTACGTCACTCGCTGACGAGGCTACTTTCAAATTGAGGAGGTGACAAACGTCTGCTGTGTGGTAGACTCGGCAGAGAGTGACGAGTCAAACACATTTGAGGTGAACAAACCCGACAAAAGTTTTTGACCCCATGTCTGCAACAAATTAGCCAAATGTTTGGTGTACAAAGGACTCGAATAACATGACTAGTATTTAGATAAACCGACAACTTCTTAAAATGGATGGCCGTGGCTTAGTGGTTAGCGAATGCGCTTACTGAAGCCTACTTATATGTACCATTCACAGGATCAAGTCAGTCTCTCGACCCTCAGGTATATGAATGAGTCACACGATGTGGCTCCGTCAATCGCCGGGGTGGTTTCTTCCGGGTTTTCCACCGTAATTAGGCAAGGAACATTGTCTAGTGGACAATCCGTCATATAGGTGAAAAACCATTGAGTATGCGTTAAACCCCAATCAAACAAACAAACAATATAATGGATAAAATATTTGCAACAGTAGGAAAATTCTACACAGTGCATTTTTAAGGATAGCATAAAATGTAGCATTTACCCTTTTGATTCTTTTACTCTTTCAGATAAAAAGCGAGGGCAAAAAATTGAAAGTACAGAAGACTTCATCGATAACCAGCCTGAAGTAAGTATTAATCTTTAAGTCACAATAAATTATCCTGAAAAGTAACAAATATTCAATGTATGTTATTAGCCATATTTATCATAATGTGGTACACATTTTGCTACCTCTCATTCGTCTGTCGTACCATCATCTAAATGTGCTGTTCAACCCTATCAAACATATGTATTTGATGCTTTATATTATTTATAAGCCTTGGTGGTTTATTTATGGGTCTTATTACTGAATGCAGAGAAGTGGTCTGAAAATAACAACGAAGTCACACTCCTGAGATTCAACTGGGAAAATTTGACAGAAACCCTGCCCCACACAGCCTCCAAACTCTATTATTCTGTTCCTATCATACATAGAGATCTCAGATGGTCAATTTGATCATTAATGGTTTATTTCATTCCAGAATCCATTTTGTAGTGGTTTTGAAATTATCAATTTTGTAACCCTATATAGCATGTTCTTCAATTACTAGGAACCAGGAGGTGCATCAAATCACTCTATCTCCGGCGCTAGAGGCAGGCAAATCTGTGACAGTTGATGTGGAGACTGTGTTCACCCACGCTTTAACACCCTTCCCTGCCCAGATCACTCAGGCTCAGAAACAGTTGGTGCTATATGAGGGTAACCTGTATGTATATTCTCCATACAAGACAACCAGTCAAACAACAGCCATTACTCTCTCCTCGTCTAACATAGAGTCTTACACTAAGATTAAACCAGTAGTCACCAGTGATAACACCATTAACTATGGACCGTATGAAAACAAAGAGGCATTTACCGAGGTAAGTTGGGAAGAAAAAGATAATCACTGATGTTAAAAATATACTGCAAGAGAAGATCAGTTGAAATTGTATTTATGTTGAACATGTTGGCATAGAAATGTTATTTATAAAAATACAACAAATTGTCTGTATACGCTTATCACTCTTTAACATGATTCCTAAACAATCTACTATGTTGACATTTTATAGGGTACATGCAATATCAAGCTGTATTCACATGCTTCATTGAGAATTCAAATCTGGTTTTTGTCCTGTACACAGGGGCTTAGCTAGAAATCAAAAGTAGATTGTCCAAAATGGTCATTTTGCTTCACTTTTCAGTCCTTGAGTTTTGAAAAATGCAGGCGGGTGAAAAACAGCCCGCGTAAACAACCAATTACAAGAGTAGGCGGGCTGTGCACGGAGTTTAACTTTATACATGTATGTTATGACTACCCAAAGAAAACGCCATTATTAATATTTATACATGTATAAGGCAGGCTGTTTCAAGATGTTTTTAGCTGTAGGCGGGTGACTTATAGCACGCCTGATTTTTATTTTACGCGAGTGATGGTGGGCGCGAGCTATCGCTCGCGTCAAAACTCAAGGACTGTTGTATATAGCTGTCGTAGCTGCCTGTTCTCTTAAGGTCTACAAAGGCATTTTATATTTAATATGAGAAGCTTGGAATATGGGGGTGTCCAGTTATGACGTTATGACAACAGAGTGATGTCCCTTTGCTAAATAACGTTATCAGTTTACGGCAAAGAGGGCTAATCCACGATTTTTAACATGCGCGGTATAGGGAATATTGCAAATTAACAGGTTAAATGTTAATAGGACCATATGAATGCCCTTTACCCATAGCTTAAAAGTATGACTTGAAATGAGACCACCTTTATAAAGTTCTTTCAATTTTGTAAATTGCACAATATTGATTCTCCTTGTTGAAGGCGGCACTATTTATGAATGCAAAACTTTTTTTGTATGGTTTTAAATACGAAGTAATGATGATAATACTGTTATAACATAATAAGTGTTGAGATTTTGTACCAACCAAAGTAAAAAAATTGCTATACTAATTTAAATCAGCATCCACTCCATGGACACTTTGGTCAAACTTGAATATAGCCTTTAACTTGTACTCCTGTTACAAAGTGACAGCCATGGCAGTTGATGTAGCAGTCCTCAAATGTGATTGATGTTAGTATCTTTGTACACTTTAAGAGGATTGGTCTTGACATCTTTAACTATTAGTAATTATATTTTAATGTACATGTATACAATTCTAGTCCACGATGGCATGTCTCAGTGTTGTTGTTTTTTGTTTTATGTATTTTCAGTTCACCATGTTATTGTGTATATTAATAGCAATAACACATGTTGAATTTTAATGGTGTCGTATGTATGAGTCATTGATGACTATGAAGACATTCTTGTAGTCTTATGATGTCTAGAAACTATGTTGTTTGTACCTTTTGATTAGGGTCCTGACTCCTGGGATGAATTATCTTACTTTTGGATATAAGTGTTTATGTATGTCACACATGATGTGCGTCCATAAACTCAGTTACTGTATGATGTTAAACCATAATGAAAAAAAAAAATACTAGTATATATTTTGTCTAACAAATCATTTCCTTAACACAATTCACAGCTATTTTATATAAATTGAAATTAGGTCAGTCAGTAACAACTATACCAACAGTTGGATTTAATGTCGAATCTGTCAACTATAAAAAAGTAAAATTTAGCGTTTGGGTAAGTATGATTTTTCTATTTGTTTATTTTATATTAAATGGAAATCAGACATTTTCTGTCAAACACTTTAACTCTCATAGTTAAGCATTCAATTAACCAATAACATACCCTAAAACTTCTAAGTTGGGACACTCTAATTTTGGGACAGTCCACAGAAATAACATGTAAGACCCCCTGTGGTAAAGCCTATTTCTCTGTCCCAACTTAGAGAAGTTTTAGGGTAAGTTGTTTGAGAGTTTGGCCATTCTTTGACAGAATAAAAGCTAAAACTGACGAGTTAAAAATATAAATTATTTGCAGCTGTTATTTGTTTCTTGACAATCTATGAAGGATTTAATGACAAGGTGCCTGTATACTCATATCATGACTAACTAACTGAGCGAGGCATTGTGTGTTTTGCCTTGTTTTGAGTGTAGTCCTGGTTTCTTTACCTTGCTCTGGTGAAAGATAAATTTTCCAACAGTATCAAATCACCTCACACTATATGGTTGTGCAGTGTCACTTTTTGTGGGAATTCCGCACACATCATAAAATCGAAAATACCCTTTAGAACGACGTAAAACACCAATCAATCCATCAATCTCTTACACTGGAGGCAGAACTAAACCCTTCACATTCTTATGGCGGTGTTTGTTTTTCAATTACTTTTGGAATGTACTGTTGTCATTAACATATATATGTGAAAAGTGTGTTACTGTTACACATCATCAAGGTGGCTCTGGTATCACAGGGATGGCTGTTAAACGGTTTCTTCTCAATTCACAACGTTTTTAAGTAGGGCAGAATGAAAAACCTGTTGTGATATAAGTTCAATAAACTGGAGATAGTATAAAGTTTAATCAGACAACCCTATTACTAAAACAAATAATAACTTCTAGCCCAATTATATTCGAAACAAGTGTAGGACTTTGTTATTTGCCCAGCTGGGGCTGTATTGTTGGAGCACATCCTGGATTCAATACAGAAAAATCAGTTTTCCAAATTTGAGCAAACACTTCACATTTTATGTACAGTTGAGCTTGTTTGTCTTTTTATTTTCAAAGGACCTAAATGTCCTGCAACTCAGTGCTAAGTACTGTAATACCATTAAGCAACATCATTCAATCAATCAATCATATTGTTATACAATATATATTTTATATTTTAATGCATATTTTATGATTTAGGATTCATGATCATTTTTTAAATGAATACATTGTTTGGTTTGTTTGCAGGATGTTGGTGGTCAGGATAAAATCCGTCCGTTGTGGCGACATTATTATACCGGCACACAAGGCCTTATTTTCGTGGTAGATTGTGCAGACAGAGATCGTATAGACGAAGCTAGAACAGAACTACATAGAATAATTAATGATAGAGAAATGAGGGACGCTATTATATTAATATACGCCAATAAACAAGATCTACCGGAAGGTAGGAGATCATTTTCTTTTGGCATAATTATCCTATTTCGAGTAAAATTGCCATGCCTACAACTAGTGTAATACAGATTCTAAAATGTACATACTACCATATGACGCCACGTAAAAGAGTCATTGTGTTGGGATATTGTTGTCTTGAGTGCACTCAGAAACATTTCATACAAATCAGTTGTACGGCTTCATTACACTTAAGCCTAGTGGTTAGGCTGTGAGCTTACTAATCCTACTTCGATGTACCATCTCGGGATCGACTCCCTCTGTCAACCATCAAGTATATGAGTTAGTCACACGATGTGGCTTTGCCATCACTGGGGAGGTTTTCACAAGGTTTATTCCGGTGTGAAGTGGACAATCTGTCGTCATACACATGAAATACCCTTCAGTACGACGTTAAACCCCAATCAAACCTCTCAGTTTTCTATTATAATTAAGCAAGGAACAGTGTGAAGTGGACAACCTGTTGTCTTATAAATGAATACCCTTGAGTACAATGTTAAACCCCAATCAAACAAATAAATCATTAGACCTAAATATGTAGTTCATTCTGGATTCTGGATTCTTGTAAGGCTGGAATGGGCTCCTCTTTCCAGATTCCTTCTACAATTCTGCCACACTGAAATTATTGAAACACTTATTCCATAGTGTTTGTAGGATACAATAAGAAGCCAATAACAATTTAGCTTTGCTTATGGTATCTACAGTGACACTGACAAGTGGAGAGCCAGTTTGGGTTTAAAGATGATAGGTTAAATTTCCGTAAACTGCTTTCCTCTCATTTGATATAAGGCTTTAATTTCGATAATCATACAATACAAAAAACTTTTTATGTCATTGACATAAAATTACTAAAAAAAAATGAAAAAAATCATTTCATTGTCCTGTGTAAATTACATGAACAGAGAAATAATTTATTCTGATTTCGTCTATTTTACAGCCATGAAGCCTCATGAAATTCAGGAAAAATTAGGGCTGACAAGAATTCGTGACCGTAATTGGTATGTACAGCCAGCATGTGCCACAACAGGAGATGGATTGTATGAGGGACTCACATGGTTAACCTCAAACTATAAAACGTTTTAACTGTTCATAAATTGCTAAGTGAAAGCACCACACCACCACATTGTACTCCGTTGACTGCAACTTCCATTACTCATCCTCATTGATATCACATCGGAAACCTTTTAACCCTGGTCCCTTGTCTGTGTGTGTGCCTCGAAGCTCTAATGTGCAGCAGAGGAAGTTTGTTAGTGGTGAATCAAGGGAAACAACTCTTTACTTTTATCATCTGGAGCTGTCGAGAAACGGAAAGTTCTACAAGCTCTTTCCTTTAGGTGGCAGAAAACCTGTGTACATAATATATCTGTGTGTATATACACATGTGTATGTATATATATATTATATATAGAATGGAAGGTAGAAATATGTACACAATGCATACAAAGTATATTGAACGTAGTGGCAGTCAACATTATAAGACGGAAATGTGTCCTTGTTTAAGCCAGTAAAGAAACATTTGCCTGATATTAGTCGGTGTTCTAAATATTCTCAGAGTCTTCCGTGATTTGAAGATGAAATAGAGGTTTATGCTTCAGCCAAGCAGCATCTTTATTCCAGTGCTTATTATATGAGAAGAATTCAACCTAAAGCTGTTCCCTGTTTATAATTCTCTGCTGTGAAAATCTCCATTGAGGAAGTCAAGCTTATGCTATAGCTGGAGGAGTTCAGACTTGATTGTGGGGTGTTAAATTGACATTTAAAGGACGGAATTGCATAAAAAACCACACATGTACACATGTGTATGAGATCTTGTCAAAAATAATACAGAGAAAACAAAAGATATGGCTAGGTGTAACTGTATTTGTGGAGCCGTGAAAAGCAGACTTACCTGGCCAGGCACTTCTTGGGAATTCATTTATATCAAAAAATCAATGGAGATATGTAAACAAAATGTTGTCATGGTTACATTTCACTTCATGTTTGAGGAATAAATCAAATTCAAAAACAGACTTCATATTGTGTTAATTGTGCAACGGTTGAATGAACATGCTAATCACCATTTTTATACAGAAACTTGAGTGATCGTGGGGAATACTTGTTATGCTGTAGCTAACTTTTTCTTATTTTAATGTTTTTGTCTACTGCTTAGGATTTGTTTTAAAAGAGTGGGTAGGACATCATTAACTTGTTTGTAATGCTGTGAAATATTAATGTCTACAATAATATAAGCAAAATGTAAATCATAACTTTTGTTAAAACAAGATGCAAATATTTCTCTTTTTACATATAAACAAATTCCAGATGTTTCTGTTTTTGTTTTTTGTTTTTGTTTTGTTATATGATTCTTGTAGCTCAATTTATTTTCCATACATTTTATGCTGTATCCTTCAAAAGTGATGGACATTAATATGTTACCGTCGAGCTTGAAATACGATTATGACAGAATATATTGCATGCTGCTATTTATATATACCCTGAAACCAATGTATTTTTACTTTTGCTGTAGAAATTAAGATATGGACTTCCTGCCAAAAATAGTAAACTTTAATTTTACATTTGTAGAGAAAATCTGTTATCTTTCCCAAATGCTTTTAGAACTTACATTTATTTAGTACAATGTGGACTGATATGTTATCTCATTTTCAAAAACAAACCATTTTTTATTTTTAAATTTTTTTTTTAAACGATAGCAAATCCATCCACAGGTACATGTAACATCTTAGTCTTGCTAAAAGTCTATTAAGCTACATTGTAAGGTTGGTAAATATTGTGCTAATAATATTGAACTAACTTTGTTTTGAGGAGAGTTGAATTGGAGTGTGCTCACACAGGGTGACTGTCGTCTAATCAGAGTGAATTTTTCATTGGATTTAGCTTCTGTACTCATTGATATTTCATGTCCTAGCGGCTTGATCAGATTGGTCAGTTTTAAACTTTTGTCATCGGCCAATGTCCGCTTTATACAAGAAGGGTCGCTCAGTCTTTAGGTAAACATTATAGATACTGATTATTAAACACCCCTGGTAAGTGAGAAAACAACTCCACAGCAATATCAAGTTTTCAACAGTAATGCAAGTTAGCTGAACTCGGTGAACTTCTACTTCAATGTTTATCAATCTGTCAAAACCTCTTACTGTATGGACTGGAAGAACGGCAAGACAATTCTCCTAGGCCTTGTGGAGCTATCTTGTACTTGTGTACTACTTTTGCTGGTAGTACAAATCAACTGAACTCGTGATATCTGATAATTTGCATGTAGCTTTGACTTCTTGTGTTTGTCTTAAATCAACAATAAAGGTTGTTTACTGCACACTCATACATTAACCCCAAAAACTTGTCTCCATGAAGTGTTTAGAGCTTTGTCTTGCTGTTATCGCCTGCCATATACAGAAGAAGTCTCTTTGTAAGATTGTTTCGTAATGTGTTGACGATTTTCAAGCTTTCCTTGTCTCGAATTTCAAGAATACCAAAAACCTTTTGTTTTTCCAGTCTGTCTTGTGTTCGTTGGCACTGCTCGAACCTTGATGTCTTTACTATCTGTTCTTCACACGCTGCGATAAACAATGTAGTTTGAAAGCTGCATTGACATGTTAAGCACTTATAAATATAGATGTACATTTTATATCAAATTATCTTAATTCAGAGATTATATCTTTTTTTTTTTGTCCAAAGTAAAATTTTCTCAAACGATCTTGTTATTTTGTGTTCAGTTTATTCAGAGGGATGATTGGGTAATTCTTTTTAAGGTGGAACTCCAGAGCAAATCATGTACTCCGTACTTCAAGAAGCACTCTTTTTGTCCATACTTTACTTACAATAAAATAATAACGATAAACTAATTTTGTACTAGAATTACTTATTCTGGCTGAAATTATTAGTTTTCATCAAAATAACCTTTTATGTTCAAGATTTTTTTAATTTGGTCCAAGATTTTTAATGCAGATCAATTTATGATCCAAGATTTTTTGAGGTCCAAGATTTAATTCAGATTGAGTAATCCTGCTACTTGGAGACAGGCGGGCGGTTGGAGGGAGCTTCATGTTGCCCTGGTGCTCTCAGAGCTAAAGGGGAACAGGAAGCTGATCTGTTTGT
>JAVFBX010209435.1:0-12046 GCA_034783855.1 Mopalia kennerleyi
ATGTTTTTCACCGACATATAGTTTGAATACCTTACTTTTAATCTAAGCGATAAAAAAAAATTTGGTTCATTTTGAGCGCAAGGGGTCCAGCAAGACCTTAAAGCCGTATACGCAGTCAAAGTCCTGAACAATGGTGAACCGAAAAATCTGCTTAAGTTACAAGTTAATCAAAGCCGAATGGGTGGTGCCATATACACTTTTATTTACGTCAACTTTCCAAGAACAAGAAAAATGTGAAGAGCTAAAATGTACAAGTTTTCTTTGCCAAACAGTGTGTCTGGACGAAGACAATTGAGTATTATTACGACTGAACCATACCCAAGACAACGGAGTACTATTACAATTTAACCAGACCCAAGACAACGGAGAATTATTACGATTTACCCACACCCAAGACAACGGAGTGCTATTGCGATTTAACCAGAGCCAAGTCAAAGGAGTAGTATTACCATTTAACCAGACCCAAGACAACGGAGTACTATTTCAATTTAACCAGACCCAAGACAACGGAGTACTATTTCAATTTAACCAGACCCAAGACAACGGAGAATTATTACGATTTACCCACACCCAAGACAAAGGAGTACTATTACGCTTAAACTAGACCCAAGACAACGGAGAATTATTACGATTTAACCAGACCCAAGACAAAGGAGTACTATTACGCTTAAACCAGACCCAAGACAAAGGAGTACTGTTACGATTTAACCAGACCCAAGACAAAGGAGTACTATAACACTTGGACCAGACCCAAGATAAAGGAGTACTATTACGATTTAACCGGACCCAAGACAACGGAGTATTATTACCATTTAACCAGACCAAAGACAACGGACTACTATTACGATTTAACCAGACCAAAGACAAAGGAGTACTATTACGCTTAAACCAGACCCAAGACAAAGGAGTATTGTTACGATTTAACCAGACCTAAGACAAAGGAGTACTATAAAACTTTGATCAGACCCAAGACAAAGGAGTACATTTAGATTTAACCGGACCTAAGACAGCGGAGTATTATTACCATTTAACCTAACCCAAGACAACGGAGTACTATTACGATTTAACCAGACCCAAGACACAGGATTACTATAACGTTTTAACCAGACACAAGACAACGGAGTAATATTACGATTTAACCGGACCCAATAAAGGTATAAAATTGCGATTTAACCAGACCCAAGAAAACGAAGTACTGTTACGATTTGACCAGACCCAAGACAAAAGAGTACTATTACGATTTGACCAGACCCATGACAACGGAGTACTATTACGATTTAAACATATCCATGACAACGGAGTACTATTACGATTTGACCAGACCCATGACAACGGAGTACTATTACGATTTGAACATATCCATGACAACGGAGTACTATTACGATTTAACCAGACCCAAGACAACATAGCACTATTACGATTGACCAGACCCAAGACAACGTAGTACTATTACGATTTAACCATATCCCTGACAACGGAGTACTATAACGATTTAATCACATCCATGACAACTGAGTACTTTTACGGTTTAGCCAGGTCCAATACAATTGAATGCTTTAGGATTTAATCACATCCATGAAAACTGAATACTATTACAGTTTAACCAGACCCAAGACAATTGAGTATTATTATGATGCAACCCCATTCAAACTTCTCAGTCGTCTAAACAGTAGCGGACAACATACATTGGCTAGTGGACATATGGTCAGAAATGCTTATAGGACCAGCTTGCTACTGATCTGGCTTCCTTTTTGGAAGAATTAAACTCACAGCTCCTGAATCTAACCGAACGCCCAAAACACACTGATTTATTTGCTTTCTAGTGGGTGGAGAAACACTCTTCAACAAGGCTGAAAAAAAAACCCTTTCTGTATGGGACTAAAATATGTTTAATAATGGAGAGAAAAAAAATGCTTAGGTGTACTACGAATTGTGTAGGACCGGTTAACGTGTATGAGAAAAAGGCAAAAAAGAGTCAATTTATTGCTTATATGTTTTCTTAAATTAACCCGGAAATAAACTTTGGCCTAATCAGCTGGATTTGAATGCCATCCTGTGGCAGGTCGTTTATATAACTCCTTGTTTTCTGCGACTGACACTGATCAATTAACCGACAAACGATAAATATAAAACTACACAACTGTTGCTGATTTTCGTCATATTCTTACGCTTTAATCCATGTCTGTCGACGACAGCAGTGCACCAAAACAAGAACAGACACACTTATATCTTCATTCGTTGAGTTTACGATCACATGTAAGTTACAGTTCCACGGGTTTCATTATACTCAGCTATAAGGAGTTTAGTCAGTGCTGTTACCGTAATGCCCTCTGCTCTTATCTGGAAAATAATTGTCTTGTCATCGTTACCTGAATTAAATATAAGATTAAAAAAGGAACGTTTTTACCACAATCTTTATAAGGAATATCATACTTTGTTCCTATATAGGCCAAATAGTCGGATTGACAGCAGTAATCCAAAGGTACATGAACTTCCCGCGAGCTGTTTGAGCTGAGTGTTCATGTTTCTTAAATATGCGTGTGCTACATAATACTGAGGTATCCTTACTATTGCAATGACGAATCAAAAAGGATTAAAATTGTATGCAAGCAAGATATATGTGCTCGATGCAATACCAGCTAGAGGGCGAATTATCATCCCCTGCATCTATTATTGAAGATTTTCAAAGTTGGACATTCGTCCCTCGAGACCGTCATGCAACGTGTGCAAACGTCAGCAGATAGACGATACTAACTATAAAATACAGTTATCGTTCTTCACGGGTCTTGTCTTAACCTTGACAGAGACATACGAAGTAGCAAACTGGCCTATTTTTCTACATGTACATCGACTGGAGAAAAATAATTATTTAATGAGTTTTTACCGAAACGTTCAAAAAGAACAATTATCATTGTATTCAGCAACATACATGTGTATTAAGGTAGAAGGGTAGAAAAATTGCCTATCGACAAAAAATGAAATGCTAGACTTAGGGCAGAAACCATCCGGCTGTACACTGACAATGCACTGAATCACAATTTTCAAACTTAAAATTAAAGGACTTCTAATTGGAATTTTTGTATAATTGTTTCACTAAATGCAGGCTAATATTGTGAATTTTCGTATTAACAAATAAAATAAAAAACAGACAAATTTTGACCTCGAAGGGCCCGACCTACCTTAATTGCGATTTAATGATATATTTACTGAATACTTTTACACTGTATTTGCTTACGCCTTACAATTAAATATCTAATGTATTTGAATTAATCTTGTCCCGAGACGGATGATCTCATGTTTGTTTGTTCGTTCGGTTTGGTAGTCCTAAAGATGAAGAAAACTACCTTTGTCCACACTGGCAACGAACAAAGATGAGACGGTCAAATACAGGACGCAATACCAGGTCATCAGAAACAAAGCGGAATCCTGTTCCCCTTTAGCCATAAGACCACCAGGGCAAAAGGAAGCTCCTTCCGATCACACTTGGCCCCCGGCCGTGGCGTATTGGTTAGCGAGTGCGCTTTCTAACACCTACTTCGATTTACCGTTCACAGGATCGAGTCAGTCTGTCGATCCTCAGGTATATGAGTGAGTCACAAGATGTGGCTCCGGCACGACGGATTATCTCATGTTTGTGTGTTCGTTCCTTTACTCACGTGACGGTTTGGTAGTCTGATAGATGAAGAAATCTACCTTCGTCCACACTGGCAACGAACAGAGATGAGACGGGTCAAATACAGGATAATTACAGGACGCATTTCCATAACATCAGAAACAAAGCGGAATCCCGTTTCCCTTTAGCCATAAGACCACCAGGGCAAGAGGAATCTCCCTCCAGCCACACGTGCAGATAATTTCTTGATTGTTAAAAATACTTGAAATTAAATCTAATACGCAATGTTACGCGATTCCCAAGTCACGGAATTATTTGTAGAGGCAAGGACCTTCCTAATCAAGTTTAGGTTGTTTTTTACAATACCGGTATATTCAGATAAGCACACTAAAGGACTTCTCTTCACCTAGCATCAGTGAGTACGGGACCACTCAGGCAAGTGCATCTTTCCAAAATAAAACCTTTTTCGCCATTACATGTTCTTTCAAAATTTCTCACGAATTAACCCATTTTGATTTATATCTCAACAGTTAAATCGAAAATCCCTACTGACCAATTGTTGCTTGACTTAATGAGGTATTATCATAGTCTAAATACATCCTTCGTCTGCCTTCAATTTCGTCCATCTTGTATGCTAAGTCTAAGTCATTTACTGGCTCCAGGCTTAATCTGCATGGTAATGCTGCCATCAATGTTTTTTGCCAAGTGTGCTATTGGTTAGTATTTTGAATGCAAAAAATAAGATAAATATATAAATATGCTTAGTTCACGCTACAGCATGGCTAAAATACCGCTGAATGTGAAAACACTATTTAACCTGGGACTGAGTATATATACTGAGTCCCAGATTTAACCAATCAATCAATCATTGGCATGATGATACCCAGTAAATATAGCTTTATATTTGAATACGTTTAAGGCAATATATGTGTTCCGCGCTTCTTTCGTTTGATTTTTTCGTTTATTATAGTTAATGCACGAATGTCAGTTATTTGCGCCAGAGTTCATCTCGACCTCGGAGCAGAAACGACTTGCGGGACAAGAATGGGAGTTGAAGATCGACAATTGCTACTCAATAACCTGTTCATATAAATATATGATTGATCAAAACAGTTAAATATTTATATATGGTCAATCTTGACAAAACCTGGGGCCGGGTGTTCAAAAGTGTCTTGACTTTAATCCCGGTTTAACGTTAAACCAAGCTTAAATTTATTAAGTTGGTCTTAGTTAATCCAAGCACTTAAGACTGTTGCTCACACAGGTGGAGACAGGTAAACACAAGTAAGACCAGTCTTATCTTACCGAACATCCTACAGTGCAATATTTGTTGTTATCTCCCTGGCAACCTGGAATAACATAACATGTAAAGCTTTGAGATCAGCCCATTCCACATTTCTTTCACGCGAATAGCATGACGTATTGGTAATCAGCAGACGTCATTGGTGAACACCCAACGAAGTAGAAGACTTTTTATTGTGTCACTTTTGTGACGTTATGACATTATTTCCTCGCAGAGTTCTTTTAATTTCCTTTGGCAAACACACGAATGCGCCCCCAACTAACTTAAGACTAGTCTTAATACACCATCAGACCGGTCTTAAAGTCAAACTTGTCTTGATCATAATTTAAGTCTGGTTTAACTTTGAGACAGTTTTGAATAACAGTCTTAAATCATGGTCAAGACTAGTTTAACTTTAAGATTGGTTTAATTTTGAGATAGTTTTGAACAACAGTCTTCCGTTTTAATACCATTCTAAAACCAGCTTAAGCAGCTTTATAGACAAATAAACCGGCCCCTGAAGACGGGGGACACATCTCTTTAATTTTCTGATAAAAGTCCACATCTTCAGATTTTGAATGTAGTTTCTTAATATTACCAATTTACGATTTAAATATATTTAATTTAATATAATTCTAAGTCAGCAATTATCGTTTGTATGAACATATACATTTTATTGGTAACTCCAAATCGTTACAGAGTCAATTTTCATGGCCGCTTCTTCACCATGCCATGTTGAATACCAATCATCCTTATGCGTCCAGAACTTGTCCATGGCCACACTTGCGTTGTCACTTCGAATCCATGGTTTCGGGTGTGGAAAATTCAAGGCTGTGTCAGGGAACATCTCACCACCAGTAGCTATACTCAAAATAACGTAAAACTAAAGACAAAAATAAAGGTGAATGATTTTGTACGTAGACCTGCTTCATTTATCGGATTCCCCATCATGCACTTCTATTCAAATACCCCTTTCCGCCTCCTCGAGCTAGAGAGGTTGGTGCCACTAGTTGTTTCCGCTGAGTTAAAATGTCGGACATCATTTGTTTTCATTGTACTTTCGACTGGTAAGGTCGATTAATGAAACGGAAGTATGGTACTATTTTTATTTGTTGGCCACACTCTTTCTGGTGTGAGCTTATAAAAAAACATTTTCTTCCATTAACTCGACTATTTTGCAAACAAGTTTTATTGATCTTTTGAATCTTCTTCATAAACAAATGACTTTGATGTTTGTAGCAGATGTACAGCTGCCTAAGTCTGGTGTCTACTGTTTCAGTATATACCACTTGCGTGAATTAAATATTCCGGTTGCTCGAAACGCTATTTAATTTAATCCGCTATTAGATGGCGTCACGTCATATTGGCGGTATATCTCTAACCCGGTATTAGTGACTTAATCTGGTGTTAGCGGCTAATCGCATTTCGAGCAACTGATCCAAGTCAATAAAAACTAAGATAAACTAAGATCCAGTTAACAATATTCAGAAGTAAATTGAACGATAGATTACACAACATAAAGCTGTGAAATAAGCGCATCTCTAACTAACGTAAGTCATTTAAATGGATGGCAAATGTTCTGCTGCTTACTTCTTGGTCGAACGGTGCGTTGGTGGAGTTTCCCCAGATGTTATCTCCTGTCAGATTATAGTGAGCATGCATACCATCTGAAGGTGTTGGTACTCCGTTGATAAGGTGGCCATCCACATATAAACTGAAAATCGTAATCAATCATAAAGCCATCGTGGGTTGTACTTTTGTGTCAAAGTTGTACACGCATATTTGTTCATTCCTTCCTCTCTGGTTGCCGAAGCCTGCCTCGGAACAAAAATACATACTTGCCAAGTTCTGTCTTCCCCGAGAAATTCCTTAGATCTAAGATTACTAACAGATTCAAGACAATGGTTTTAAATCGAACAAATTTTTGTCCGATTTCATATACAAGAATATTGTATTTGACTATTACCCTTCCTTCTATGAAGTCGCTCGACTAGTAATCCGCTGACCCGTATGCGTCTTCCATAGGGTAAATACCAGAATAGCCGTAGAAAGTCTGTGGGATTCTTCCCGCACTTACCACAGAGCGCCTTCCTATTGGGTATATGTGGCACTCCTCTCGCACTTACCACAGAGTGTCTTCCTATAGTCGTACAAAGCCAGTGGCACTGCTTCGCACTTACCACAGAGCGCCTTCCTATTGAGTAAAGCTCAGAATAGCCGTACAAAGAGACATTCTTCTCGTACTTACCACAAAGCGCTTTCCTATTGGGGGAAGCCCAAAATAGCCATACAAAGTGGCACTTCTTGCACTTACCACATAGCGCCTTCCTATTGGGTAAAACCCAGAATAGCCGTACACAGTGGCACTCCTCTGGCACTTACCATAGAGCAATCATACCTATCTATTCTCTGCTACCACATATCGTACTTAAACCGTTATACCAGAATGGACAAATTGTACAGGAAAGAGAAAGCCATCGTCTTGTCGATTGTGTTAACTTGATATACCTGCGCAAATTAATCTATTGTTCCACAAGGATAAAGATAAAATCAAATTTAACATATAATCATATATTTTATGTGCATTTTTCAGCATTTCTAACAGCTGTTCACAAATTTTACTTCTCTAACTCATATAATTTTAGATGTTATACTTTTCACCAATTGGTATAACTTTCATGATGTCCACAGTTGAAAAGAAGTTGAGCTTTTGTCACTCAAGCTTACTTTAGATGAGTAGGTGTCCAATCCATTGTATAATTATGCATGGCATCAGCATAAGTGGCACCGTGTAACCAGCTGCAGATCAATAAATAAAATACGTTTACAGGATTTTCGACAGTCAATGTCTGATGGAAAAAAATAATACCCTTACCAAGTTGTATACATAATTGATACTTATTACATTCAATGAACTGTTATTTTTATAAACTACTCCCTGGAAAATATGGGACCTGCGGTCGTGGCTTAGTTATTAGCCTGTCGACTTACTAATCCAACTTAAATATACCGTCCACGGGTTCGACTCAGCATATCGTCCATCCGGATTGAGTTATGTTTCCTTCATATATATTTCTAAAAGCAATGTGTAATTGTCATACCGAAACATTTAATTAATATCCCCAAACAATGAATTTAATGGCCGCCATATGACTACAGGACGTGTGGCTTTCCTAATCTTTTATAAATGCATATTTGAAGTATGTAAGCTGCGTAGAATTTTTCAATTCATTTTCGATTTCTAGAATCGAGTACATCTTTATTTTAATTCTTATCTCAAAACAATTTACACGTAATAAATCATTTAGCATTACAGTCATTATACAACAAAAACGTTAGCAGTACTTAAAGGGTGTACTAGTTCTGAAGTAGCAACGTCCTTACTATTAAAATACCATTCAATAACAAGTCATGTTATTTTAAGTTAGCCTGGGAACAACATTATTTTTCCAACGAAGCAATCAGTTTGGAGAACCTCGGAGACTGGCGTTATGCACTAAGCAATAAATCGTGAAGTTTGCTGTTTATTTCAATCCAAAAACAATTCGCTTGATTCGCGTTAGTACCCAGTTTATATCCCAATACTCACTTTTGACCAAGCAGATGTTTCTTTTCATCCATCGTGTGACCGAATATCAAAGATGCCGTTGCTCGTTGAACACCAAATCGCCCAAAGTTAACGTTTCCTATCAACATATATGAGACCAATAGCATATAACTGATTCGCATAACTGATTCGGATAACTATAGGCCCATTGCTGTGGCTACTATATTCTCTAAGATTCTAGAATGTGTTATTTTGAAACAGTGTAGTGATTATTTATGTACAACAGATTTCCAGTTTGGTTTCAAGTCGAAGCATTCTACTGATCAGTGTATATATATCCTTAAAGAAACTGTTAATTTCTATCTTACAAATGGGAGTCCAGTGTTTATATGCTTTTTGGACGCTAGCAAAGCCTTCGACCGGGTAAACCACTGGACGTTATTTAAGACGCTTATTATGCGCAAGGTGCCAGTTTTTATTGTGTATTTTTTACATAAATGGATGACAGTACAGCGGTTTATGGTCAAATGGGGTATGTCGTTCTCCAATTCATTTATTACCAGTAACGGCGTAAGGCAAGGCGGAGTAGTCTCCCCTGTACTTTTTTCTGTATACATTCATGAACTTGATATTGAGTTATGTAATGCTGGGGTTGGCTGCAATTTGGCTGGTATGTTTGTAAATCGCCTTATATATGCCGATGATATGTCTTTATTGTCTCCATCTGCTAAAGCTCCGTTACACATGATTATACACAGTCCACTTACTGTATATAAATATTTATTTGTTGATGTCACTTTATAACCAAACGCATCTACAGACTGGACCATATGCTCAATAGGAGCACAGTTACGGGCACAGATTTCAACTGGCTCCGAGGCAAATTGCATATAACAGCTGTTCCAGGGATAGAGAATAACCGGCAAATGACACATTCTCTGTTCCGAAGAATCAGCAGGTTTTTTTACTGGACGACACTGTTTGCAAAGGACGAGGACGAAACAAAGAATCTGAATATACATTAACTATAAAATGCGAAAAGACAATATGAAATAAAAATAAAATTAAACGTAGAAGTCACATGTAAATATGTTATGTTATATTTTTATTTCAAATTTTCGTAATATACTAATATTCTCATACGACATTTAATTTACATATTGTGATGATAAATAGGTTGTTTTTATGAGGGTTTTGTCTTTTAAATTTAATATGGCAATGTAAATGAAATTAACCCCAAAAAATATTGTAAACAAATATTGAAATAAAGTGCGGGAAACGACCCTAAAAGTACAATTTCATCAATAGTCACTTTACAAATGCCCAACAGTACCATACTACAGACTTACTGACTAAAGAGGAAAACATCGAACAGGCTGCACTCATGTCTATAACACCATTACAGAGAACACTGCGTAAAACACCAAACGCAACTACATCCTGCAGGTTTCTACTGGTTTCGATGCAGATTCCAAAGAACTACAATTGTTTATGGGATAGAGAATAACCAGCAAAAATAATGACGCATTCTCTAGATGAATATATCCGATTAGAGGGAATGACTGTTGCAGCCTTTTTCACACAGAGGGAAGTTTCGCCTCAACCAGCTTGAAGGCCCTTTTGATTTGTGCTTCTCTTTTATGCTATAATAGGTCTTTGTGAGAAAGGACTAATTTTAGTTACAAAATTTTAACATTACTGTACAAGTAAGACTAGCAAACTGGGTGCTTGGCTGGTCATATTGGAATATAAATGTAATTATTATTTATTTAAATATTTATTCCCAATTGAAACCCAGTGAATACAACGTTTGGGAAGTTTTAATTTAATCTCTTTCTAAGCGTTTCTGTGTGGGTTCTTCTTCAGAGTTTGTGTTTTTTCAATCTGCATTATTTCAAAATGACCTTTGACAGAATGATCAGGACGAGACAAATGTTCAGCTATTGAGGATATGAGTTTTGACCTAATGGAACTCAAATGATTGTTGGCTTCAATCGGAAAGGGATTTTTGGTTTCACCAACATATTGTTTCAGCCACTTGTTACAAGTTATAAATTATACCGCATAAATCACATTTCGAAACGTCCACCACATAATGACCATTTTAGGTTTGTTGAACAACAAAGGAGGCCTTTTTTGACGTGTAAGTATCTAGCTTGCACCTCGCATTTGTACATTTTGAGGACCTGCCTGCCGCTGATTCAGTATGACTGTGATATTTTCGTTTAGGACCTGATTCCAGACCATGGTCTATATTATAAAGTTGTCGGAGTGTTTGGGATTTAATAGTAGTATAGAAAGGGCAACTCGGTTTTTAATTGCTATTACATAATATAAGGAAAGATTATGCGATATCAAGTACTACTTTTGTAGTTATATGTTATTACATATAAAGAAGGATTACGCGTTATTCACTACTAAGGTGCAGGTGTCTAGCACCGTAGTACATGACAAGTAAGGGCTGAACGTTATTCAGTACTAAGTTGCGGGTTGTTAGAACCCTAGTACATGATAAGTAAGGGTTATGCGTTATTAAGTACTAAGGTGCGGGGAGAGCAGTGCCCTCGACGTGACGTCACAGGCTGAGCGTGATGGCTTCGTGAAGAGTCACTGGAGTCATGACAAGTGTGTCGTCTGCCCAGGATGATCCCGGACTACTGATTAAGGAGTGAACGTTATTCAGTACTAAAAAATTAAATTACAGATGGCGCTGTGGGCACGCCGTAGACATCTGGGTTGCTGCGTGACAAGATAGGCTCTATCACGGTTACTGATTGGATGTACAACTTATAGCTGCGATTTTCTGTCGCATGTTTGCCGCACACGAGGAGATTTGTCCTATACTACTGGGCCCGATCTTTAGTCTTTCCAAATACCTAAACGTATATTACAATAAATAAATGTCAATCATTTCCACGACCTAAAAGTATACCTTGAACAAAAAACAGCATTAAAACCATAAGGTATTGTCAACATAGGTTTCAGTTTGGTGATTGTTATCGTAGAAAGTTACAATGTCGGTCATTTCGAAATGAAATTGTTTAAGATTGCGCAAGTATCGTAGGTTCCGTTTAAGGAAACATCTGCCAACAGAATGGTTTGATTTATGCCTGTGATAAAATCTCTGTGGCTGTGTGGGTCAGCTTAAAGTAGTAAAAGAGTTTTCGTTGTGCTAACGCTCTTTCGTAAGCCTCTGTCTTGTTGATCACAAAAACCAATTTAGCAAACATATTAGCACAAAGCTGGCCAAACAAACCAAGCGCACGGGTAACTTGAAAGTTTACACGACAATGTGCCACTCCCCAGATTGTTAAATTGTTGCTGTTGTTGTCTCTGAGACAGACTGAATACAGGAATGCCACAATCTGCTTCCCGAGATAAACAAACTCCTCATATAAGGACATGTATTCTCCCCGCTTGGTGTTTCTATTTTACATCAGATGAATGTTTCACTGCAGTGTATAACAGCCTTATCTAGCATACGCGATCTAAGGTCGTATCTTTTCCAGGCGTGTCCGTGGTATTTCAGCAGAGAGTTAACACAAATCTTGCCACATTGAAACAAAAATCCCAGCAGTTCAGTAACTGCCCCTGGTCCTACTCA
>JAVFBX010209457.1:0-12045 GCA_034783855.1 Mopalia kennerleyi
GCAAGCATCTGTATGAGTTTTATTCAATATCTACGTTTTTGTACAACATCCACCAAAAAAAAAAAAAAATGACAAAATAAAAAAAAAATCCTGCCAGCCTAGCCCAATTTTTTTCAGGCCGTTAGAGGAAACAAATCATTTTTTTTTTTAGGCCTAACAAATGGTTGGCAGAGGGAGCTCACTTATGCTATCAGGCTTAGAGACCACACATATACATGTATATGTGTTGGGCTTCCCCGCTTCTGCAATCAGGTGTAAAAGAACTTCTCCCACTGTCTTCATTGCGAGTAAGATCGACCTTGGTTTCTTTAACTCCTAATTAGGCTGGTTTGCCATTCTGTAATGAGAGAAATAAATACAAGAGAAACTCGAGATCAAGCAAACAAACAGATTACGGGAATGATGTTTACTCTGTTTGAAGTACAAATAAGACAGCTGTAACCCTGAGCAAGGCTTTGAACACCAATTATTATTCTCATTTCTAACTATATTTAGCTGGATAACTAAAGTGCTTAGTCATTTTAATTAGAGAATGAATAAAGTCTAAAGTTTGACCCTGATGTTTGATGTATTAAGTGTCAGCGTGAAAAGGTTAACTCTAAGGCTCATCAGCTGCTTATTCTGTCCACATAAACCACATCTTAGCATGGACAGTCATGAAAACAGCCTTGTGGTTTTTAAGTCGGCATGTAGTAATTATACATGATAACCATGCTGTTTTCTTTCAATACATATATAGGAGCGTGTGACCTGTACAGCCTGCGTTAGTGTGTTTAGTCTAACACTTTTTGTTTCATCAATGGTCATGCCCTCTGCTCTTACTAATTAAAGGTGACATGTTCCTAATGAATTCACTGGATGAATTCTCCGACAGAAGAAAGCACATCACATTTTATCGATTTGTTAATTAATATGAGCATGTGTTTCTTTACAAATGTACTTACATGTACACAATCCTCATACCAGTCAAGTGAGGTTAAATGGTGTTAAAATGCTTGTCAAACGATGAGTGAAATAGCCCTCAGTATGGTGTTAAACCCCAATTGAAGAAAACATCAAAATTGTGAATTATCAGGCACAGCACTGCAGCCATCCCCTCAACACACCAATCAATATTGCTAGGAAAAATGACAGCACAATCCAATTTATGCTAATCTATGCCAAACTCAGATCTGTAAACCTGTAATTCTGCAGTGATGCACAACTTAACAAATTCAATTTTGTGGTTTATGTATGGATCATCAGACCTGTGCTGTTGGGAAGAACAGACAGAATTGGGTTTCCCCACGGTTATACAAAGTTAGTTTAGGAGGATCAATTTATAGGTTTCCTAACTTGTTTGCAGTCTTCATGTAAATTTGCATTTTGCCACTGATTTTAACAAATTTTGTCATCTGATTATAAACGATGATTGTATTTTAAGCAATATTGTTTTATTTTTCACAAAGGTACGTGTATATGTATTTAAACAAATCAGAAAACAAGAGGAAATTGCAAATGTTAGATTATCTCACAAAATTTTAGATGACCTATTTTAAGGTTCTGCCAGAAAAGATAAAAGCACAGGCCTGATCATGATGAAATATAGACCAACCAATAAGTAAGTTATAGTAGATCATATATACTAGTATTCCTTAGCACTGACTGCTCTCAGATATGGTTACTGCTATATGGTTCAGGTTCACTTCCATGCCAGTGTTCACCAGAGATCCAGTGCTATGTGAGGTGGTCAAAAACCTGCAACTCCATCAACTCTAGGGTGCTTTCAATAATGAGATCTCATGTCAATTCTCGGTATAGTGTGAAGTGGACAATCTGGAAGATACAATTAACTTATGTATACTACCATTGCAAAATATATATTCAAAATACGATCAATCAAACAAACCAACCAGTCTGAGTAGTATTGTACCTAATGGCTTAGGCAAACAGTCGTCCAAATGGATTGGACACCCTGAAGTGAACAATTGCCTCATTTGGACACCCTGTTTTAAGACACTTTAACATGCAGCAGATAGGAAAACTGTCAAAATTGGACACCCAGTTATTTGAAAAGTGAAGCAAAGTTACCATTTTGGACACTCTACTTCTGATTTCTGGCTAAGCCGCTGATTGTACCCTTAGTTGGAATCCCCTAACTGAAGATCCTGTACATATAAGTACATGTACACTGCCCACACACCTGGTCCATTTTACTGTTGGAATACACTGATTTTATATAATTGAAATAATCTGAAATAATGATCAATCAATCAATCAATCAATCAATCAAACTGTGAATGTTATCAAAATACTGCTGTTATTTCTGACATGCTGAAGTTAAGTGACTGCATGTAGTACTAAGCTTGCATAATTAAGACTCTGTTGGAGGGTTAACATTTTTTTTAAAAATTGTGTTTAAAAGTACATGTGTCCTGTCCTTGTGTCTTTTTTCGTCCTTCTCCTCATGTCTTAAATTAAAAAATCACTGGTTTTTTAGTATCCCACACCATAAGTATTAATATATAGATTGTAACATGCTATAAATAATGTACAGCATGAGCTTACAAAGTCTCCTATTCTCTGATCTAGTACATTTGAGCAAATAACACTGGTATAAGGAAGCCTGGGTTTAAATAGCAGGTCTGCTCTGGTAATTTTATTTATTGTAAACATACAGGATGAATTTACAACCTACAATCAGCAAGTGTTTACTTTTTATTCACATACAAGTAACTTGATTTAGACTACAGCTGTTCTATTATGGTTCAAAAATATAATGGAAAGATGGCCTATTTTTTCTTTACTAGTGGTCCTCTGGCTGAGGACACTTAAATGTTAGCTATGGAGGAACAATTATTTTCCAACAGAGCATTTGTATATAAAGCTTTGCATTATGGTTGTTGGGAACTTCACTGTTGTCCTATAAGTAAAATATGGGACCCTTAAGCCAACTTCAAACATTGAATCAATCAATATGCATTGGAGAAAACCTTTAGTATTCTGGGCTTAACATTTTCTGACTGACCTTGACCTTGACCTCAAGTGAGATCATAGCAAAGCTTTTTTCCTGACTGACCTTGACCTAAAGTGAGGTTATAACAAAGCTTAACTTTTTCTGACTGATATTGACCTCAACAAAGCTTAACCTTTTTTGACTGACCTTGACCTCAAGTGAGAATATAACAAAGTTAAACATTTTCTGACTGACCTTGACCTCAAGTGAGAATATAACAAAGCAACCTTTTCTGACTGACCTTGACCTCAAGTGAGAATATAACAAAGTTTAACATTTTCTGACTGACCTTGACCTCAAGTGAGATTATAACAAAGCTTACCTTTTTGACATAATCGGAAGGCTTGCTTCATCCCCTTCCCCTCAAATTGTCAACAAAATTATTTGAAAAACCACACCTGCAGAGCTTAACAGCTGTTGTAAACATCAGTTGCTAAACACTGATTTGAGATTTATAAGTGTAGTGACTTTAAGTAATCAAAACTCATGTATGCACTGCCTGAGGGTCAAAATTTGTATGTGTATATGTGCATGTATGAAGGTCTGTCGTCATTATTATTATTATTCATGTATTTAGAATAAATGAAGAGAAAACAATTTGCTAGCCCCCATTGGAATTTGAACCCGTTACCATTGTGTAATAAGCCGAACACTCTACCGATTGAGTTATTATTATACAGGTAGAAGTTTAGCATATTACATGTGTGGATATACATGTTGTGAGTTTGTTTATAGAGGGCGGACCACGTCTTATGTGTGTTAAGTGGTTTATTCTGTTCTTCTTGCTGGGTTATTTCCCTGTTGAATAACAGTACATACAAAAGTTAAAAATTGTAACAAGTAGGATAAATTTATGCCCACTATTTATTACCGAGTGTAAGAACTCTTTTATACAACACAAGTAGTGCACATCATGTAATGTAATATGAGCAGGGACATAACAGGTTTTAACTTAAGTTTAATCAACTTACAACTTAAAATGAAAGTGAAACGTTTACATTATTTTCTTTATCGGAGTATACCTTTTTCTCACATTAACAATTTTTTTCTGATGTACTAAAGCCTACGAGTGCAATCATATAATTTGGTCAGGAAAATTGAAGCCAGACGAACAACATGTGTTTCATGTGCTTCAGCATAAGAGAGGCCCTCTGGCTAAGGGCAGTTTGTTTGAAGTAGTAATACTGTCTTTACTTAGCACTGGAGGAAAATTAACTTTCCAAAATTTTGGAAATGCTTCACATCTTGAATGTACAAGTGTCAAGTCAATTATTGTTGGAATACATCACCATCATATAAGTGAAATACCCTTAAAACACCACTCAATGCCTGTCAGGTGCTCTCTAAGTTCAGAGGTTACCTGAAGCCTCTCTTGTTTGTGTCGTCTTGTGACGGTCAGGTATTATCTTTGTCTGTAACTGTAACTGGGGATACTGGTGGATTCCTCCACCCATTGGACTGGCCATTATACCAGTGAAATAGCGCTATTAACCTCGACCAAACAAATCATGTCTTTTTTTTTTTTTAAATGTTTTCTTACTTTTCTGCTTCAGGAGAGGTTTTTGGCATCAGCTGGGAGACATGCTATTCTCGAGTAAGTACCTAGACTTTTTATTAAAATAAAAATTTATGATATTACCTTTAGATGTTTAGCGGTCCATTTGTAATTTATATTGATTACTATAGGTTTTATGCTTTGCTTTTCAATATATTCAAAACAAATATTTCCAAAATCGGTTTGGTTCGGCAAATAATATTTTGATACAGTACACTCATTTATATATACATTAAATTAAGCGAAATTTTTTGTCTTGCCACCACTTATATATTTTTCTTGTTAATAAAGAAAGAAAGTTTAGCTTGCTTCCACCAGGATTAAAACTCTGCTTTCTTATATATATTATTATATACCTATATATATTGTTGATGATCATGATGACAGATGACTATGGCATAAAATATTGCGTAAACCTGTAACATGCGTAACATGGATCTGATTCTTGGACCAGACTAGAATCTGTTCAAATTAAGAAAATTTTATCTCAAAATAATGAAAAATTGTTGACAATAATGTAGTTTATGCCAAAATTTCCAGTTTTGTTCAATTTTCTTTTTTATTTGACTGTTAACAGTGTGGAGGGAATGGAGACATTGGAGTTATCAGAAAACACAGTAAACCCCGGCCCCCAGAGGGCAGGGCCCCAAGATTTCCAACTGTTAAAGGTGCTGGGTAAAGGCGGGTATGGAAAGGTAAGTCCAAACCCCAAACATGTGCTTTGAACATATTACAGTTAGCTCAGACATGACTAACAGGTGTATTCTGGAGTATTTTGTACACATGATTTATGTAAAATACACAAAAATTAATATTTTGTAATTTCTGTACTATGCTGTAACACAGAAATACACAAAATGGTAAGAAAATACTCATAAAAAAACTAATATTTTACACATAATTTTTTTCTCTAGTGTAGGCAGATCTGTTAGCTCCAAACAAAGATACAACCTCCATTTTATCTGTGTATTTGGATGGGTATACATGTATGCCAGAATATGAGTGAGTCCCACGATGTGGCTCCGGCAATTGATGGGGTGGTTTTTACTCGGTTTCCACTGAGAATTAGGCAAGGAATATTGTGAAGTGGACAATCTGTCGTTATATAAGGGAAATACCCTTGAGTATGATGATAAACCCCAATCAAACAAATAAACATGTATGCCACGGGTTTCTATGGCTAAGGACAGTTTGTTTGAAGAGTAGCAATGCTGTCTTTACTTAGCACTAGAGGAAAATTAACTTTACAACATTATGGAAATGCTTCACATCTTGGTTGTGCTAGGGTGAATTATTACAGGAATACACCACCGTCATATAAGCGAAATATCCTTAAGTACGGCATAAAACACCAATCAATCAATCAGAATGACCATGTACTATGCTAATAATGTCTTTTGTATTCTACTCCTCAGGTTTTTCAAGTACGGAAAGTGTCGGGTAACGATACAGGAAAAATATTTGCTATGAAAGTTTTGAAAAAGGTATGTAGGTGGTTTTAGTTTTGTTTTTGCTGTTAAGTTTAAAGCCTAGGTCAACTATCTTTACTCCTGGTTCAAAATTACCCCTGGTCTGAGGCAAATTTATACAAATTTTACTGCCCAAGAAAACACTTAATAGCTTCTTTCTGCTTTTAATGTTTCATGTTTAAGTGTGAATTACAACAAAGCTAACCCAAATAATTTTTTAATTATTTAAGGTTTTGAATTTTGAATTTCACTGCCATAAAAATCATTGATCCTAAATTTTTGTTTGTTTTTTAAAACCAGTACTTTTTATATTGGAATATAATCGTTCTTTGTTCAAAGAAGTAAGCACTTAAAAGCGGAATCATATATGCTGTTACATCATTTCTTTCCTTTTTTGTTCCACCCAGGCAACTATAGCGCGAAATGCAAAAGACACGGCACACACAAGAGCTGAACGGAATATATTAGAAGCTGTTAAGGTATGTTCTTCATTTATGTGTTTTAGCGCTCTGGCTAGGGCAGTAACAATGCTGTCTTTACTTAGCACTGGAGGAAGATTAACTTTCCAACATGTCTTGGTTGTGCTAGTGTCACTTATTGTGGAATACACTGCCATCATATAAGTGAAATACCCTTAAGCACATCATAAAACACCAAACATTCATTTATATATAAGCAAAATATATAGATCAATTACTTCACTCTTATAATTGAGGGTCGTGGCTTAGTACTCAGCGAGTGCTCCTTCTAGAGCCTACTTCAATGTACCGTTCATCAGATCGAGTCCGCCTGGCGACCCTCATGGATATAAGTGAGTCACAAGATGTTTTTTCACTGTATTAGGGCAAGGGACAGTGTGAAGTGGACAGTCCGTCGTCACAGAAGTGAAATACCCTTGAGTACGACGTTAAACCCCAATCAAACAAACAAACTTAAAATTGATACTTCACTGCAGTCCTCGAACCTGAGTTAAGATTACTGAACTGTGACCCAAGTGGATCATTGTTCTGCTAAGGGAGACAACTATTTTCTTAACACGATTTCACAGTATAAGATGCAAACTTGAATGAAGCACTACAATCTTCTTTTTAGTTTTTAATTCAATTCAATTTAACTTAATCTTTATCATAATTTTGTCTTTCACAGTATTAGTTGCAAATTTGAATGAAGCACTACAATCCTTGTTTTAGTTTTTAATTCAATCTAACTTAAACTGTATCCTAATTTTCTCTTTCAGCACCCATTTATTGTAGATTTAATGTATGCCTTCCAGACAGGTGGTAAACTCTATTTGATATTAGAATACCTACCTGGAGGAGAACTCTTCATGCAATTAGAGAGGGAGGGAATATTTATGGAAGACACGGCCTGGTTAGTAGTCATTTCTTGTTGTTGTTGTTGCTTTGTTGGATGGAATTTCCTATGCCCAGGTGAAATATCGTGAAGTACCTGTATCACGTAAAAGTAGAAGAAGACCCTGATGGGCTGTTCTGGAATGTACCCCCCCCCCCCCCCAACACACACACACTAATGCTGTCAAAGGGTCTGCTATTGGGATTAAATCCTGTTGATCTAACATCTGATAAATAAATATCACTATGCATGTGCAGATTAAACCTAATTATGTTTTGTGCTTCTATCTTGTTGGTCCATTTATCGACCATCAGATATATGAGTGAGTCACACCATGTGGCTCCGGCAATTGCAGGGGTGGTTTTTAGGAGGTTTCCTCCCCGTGATAAGGCAAGGAACAGTATGAAGTGGACAGTCCGTCGCCATATAAGTGAAATAGCCTTTAGTACGAAGTTAAACCCCAATCAAACAAAGAATGTATCTTGTCCCCCTTCTGGCTTTGGGAAATTTGTTTTAAGATAAGCAATACTGTCTTAACTTAGCACTGGAGGAACATTATGGAAACACTTCACATATTGGTTGTGCTAGTGTCAATTATTGTTGGAATACACCACTGGCATATAAGTGAAATACCCTTAAGCACGGCGTAATACACCACTCAATCAATCGTCTAACTTGTCATCATCACCAACTTCTCTAGCTTGTTTCACACATTGAGCTTGTGTGCTTCATTTCAATGCAGGGGCTAGCGGCTGTTGCGTAGTGGTTAACAAGTGCTCTTTCTATCGCCTACTTTGATGTACCGTTCACAGGATCAAACCGTCTGTCGACCCTCAGGTATATGAGTGAGTCACAAAATGGGGCTTGGGCAATCGCGGGGGTGGTTTTTACGAGGTTTCCTCTCAGTTTTCCACCATAATAGGTCAAAGAACAGTGTGAAGTGGACAATCCGTCGTCATATAAGTGAAATAACCTTGAGTACGACGTTAAACCCCCAATCATACAATCACTTCAATGCAATAACCTCAATCAATCAAATAAATCAACCAAGGGAATAAATTATGTTTTCTTTCTATTTCAGTTTCTACCTGGCTGAAATCACGTTAGCAATAGAACATCTTCACTCACAAGGAATCATCTACAGAGATCTTAAACCTGAAAACATTTTATTAGATCATCAAGGTACAGAACATGTAAATAAATTCTTAAAACTTCCCTGTGGCGTGTCGCGGGTGGTTGGAGAGAGCTTTATGTTGCCCTTGTAGTCTCAGAGCTAAAGGCAAACAGGAAGTCGATCTTTATTGCGTCCTCCTATTTGTCCTGTCTTGTCTTTGTTTGTTGCCAGTGGTGTCTAGGGTGGTTTCTTTCACCCTTTGGGCTGGCACGTTGTCATATAAGTGAAATACCCTTGAGTACGACATTTAACCCTAATCCAACAAACAAACAAACCCTGTGGTGTGTCGAGTCCAACAAACCAATAGTGTTTATTCTCTGTATTTGAGGGAGACTTATTGATGGCAGAAGGAATTATATCTTATCTTTCCTGATGGTTTCAAATGAAGGTCGTGAAATACCCATGACATTAAACACAAAGTTACGTTAAATGTTGATTGATGTGTGCAAATACACAAAAATACTGATTAGTTAATGTTGGCCATGTGGTTGGTAAACCGTTTTGCTTTGTTGAAATTTAAGACTTTAATAATCTTTCTTGGTTATAAATGCCTTCTGCACACGTGGGTGAAGTTTGGCCCTAAACGCCAACCAACCAAGCGCATTTGAGTGAAGACATTTGTACTTGATATATGCTGTGTATCAGCTGGCATTTTGAGTGCATTTAATTTTACTTTCATCATGCTGGACAGTTCATCTACCTTTAATGGGGGGCTGGGGCCATGGCTTAGTGGTAGCATGCACTTACTAATCCTGCTTCGATGTACCGTTCACCGGATCCAGTCCGCATGTCGACTATCAGGTAGATGAGCAAGTCACACATTGTGGCTCCAGCAATTGCCGGGACGGTTTTTACGAGGTTTCTTCCATTGGGATTGTATGTTATTAAAAACTTTTGTCATTGACTGATAGTTTTATTTTAAATTTGTCTGTATTTCAGGTCATGTAAAGTTAACAGACTTTGGTTTGTGTAAAGAATCCATCAACGAAGGGACAGTAACTCATACATTTTGTGGCACAATAGAGTATATGTAAGTTATCCCCCTTATTATACACAACAGAGTACAAATATTTATACATAACTACACGTTTAGCGATGGTAAACAAATTTTGTAGCCATTTCATTGGATTACTGGGCACCACCATGTTTGTTCAACCCTCTGTTCAACGAAGTCTAACTAGCGAGAGGTAAACCATAATTTCACCTGTAGCAGGTTACCGGATAAATTTTGACCCCTGCATAGGTAACACACTAAACATATATCTAAATCTTCCATTCCCGCAAGTTTTGAAAATTAAGGAGTTCAAATTCAGAGCATAAAGTCATTGTAAAAAGAAGATCATAGAGATCATTCAAGTCTCAAAACATGTATGTCATTGGTTGCCTTTGTATTTAACTATACTGTAAGTTTCAGGAATATTTCTAAATTGTATTGAGGTTTTGAAACTATTCCAAGTGTCATATTAATTATATCAGGCTGTGTTCTTCCTATTTTTGTCCCTTGGACAGTCTTATTTCCCCTTCTTGTTTCTTTTGTTAACTACCCTTGAGTAGGACGTTAAACACCAATCAAACAAATCTTTTGTTAACAACCTTTCTATTAATTTATCATCTGCAAAGAGTGACATTTGCAATTCCTTGTCTAAAAAACCTTATTGACAGAGATAATTGGACTTAGCAAAATTCCTTGCCAAATTAATAACTGCTTTTAGTTCTATAAAACACACCGGTATGCGATTTTACTATTTTACTACCTTTAGTTTGTAAACTTTCGCGGGTACCCGATTAACCGCTTCAGCATACCTTAATATCGATAAAAAAATAAATAAAAAGACCCTCTTTTGTACTTTATTTGCAGTTCTGGGTAATAAATGTTTGGCTAGCAGTGTCCCAACTGCTATAAGTTATAGGTTATTATTTATAGATTTTGATACTTTGCAGGTCAATAACACGGCCGTTTAAGGGTATTGTTATTTCTACAATTTAATATAGCTGATAGAAGAAGTACTATTGCATACTGTATCTCCTAGTTGTTGTTTTTACCAGGGCCCCAGAGATTTTAACAAGAGGTGGACATGGTAAGGCTGTGGATTGGTGGAGCCTGGGAGCCTTGATGTACGATATGTTAACTGGAGCTGTAAGTTATCTCCCCTTTGTAACGCAATGTTTTATTGTTTTACGTTGTGGACACTTTATTGTCTACTCCTGAAGAGGATCCAGACAACATTCAACAAATTAGCATTTATTTTTAAACTGATAATTGCGTACATTATTTTCTTAAATGCAAATCGATCTTTAATCATTTATATATACATGTATTGTTTACACTGGTCACATAGTTGTGCTTGAAGTCAATACATATATTTGTTTCAACTGTAAATATTTTGAGAAAATCCTTAAAAAATGTGAATAAAAAGATCCCTTCATATTTTGGTAATGCTCTACTTAATTTTAAGATTCTCATTTATTTGCTGTCCTTCTAAATAATTCCGTATAGCTATTGGCTTCGTTAGTATGTTATTTAAAAATATTTACAAGAGTGTTTTTGTGTCTTTTTTTTCAGCCACCGTTTACAGCTGAAAATAGGAAGAAAACTATAGATAAGGTACTGGCTTTTGTCACGTTAACTGCCTTCAGCCTTTTAAATGTGGAACTCGGAAATTAAATCTGTTGAAATGAATCTATTCGGAGCAATATATGTAAGTGACAAGAAATTGCCGCTCAAAGTCGACGGACTGATGAAACATTTCTCATAATTTGTCACAGTTTTCCTTCAGTGGCTTCTTTCATATTAACTCAAGCCAGCTGGTCAGTGGAATAACCTTGGGTATATTTGATTTATTTTTAAGAAACCCCCAAATTTGAGCTGTGGTGTGCTTGTCCTTATTGGTTGCCAGTGGTTTTGGACCATAATTGTGATGGCACACTATCAGGGGTTTGGAATAAGTTTGGCATTAAACCTCAAAGACTCCCTCTTCATATGAGTTGGATGCCCTCCAGAATGATTTTAACTGCCCGATCAATCAAATTAACAAACCAATAAATAGGTCAAATAAAAGACATAGGCTTCATGGATTTTCTCATATTCTCATCTGTTCTTTCTTTCTTTTAATTTCAGATTTTGAAAGCCAAGTTAAGTTTACCTCCTTACCTGACAAATGAAGCTAGAGGATTGATCAAAAGGGTGAGTCAGTGGAGTAATGTGTATTATGTTTTTTAAAATCAGGAATGATGTAAAGTGCCAGACATATTGATGTAAGGTGCCAGACATATTGATGTAAGGTGACATCCATATTGATGTAAGGTGCCAGACATATTGATGTAAGGTGACATCCATATTGATGTAATGTGACATCCATATTGATGTAATGTGACATCCATATTGATGTAAGGTGACATCCATATTGATGTAATGTGACAGACATATTGATGTAAGGTGCCAGACATATTGATGTAAGGTGACATCCATATTGATGTAATGTGACATCCATATTGATGT
>JAVFBX010209468.1:0-12044 GCA_034783855.1 Mopalia kennerleyi
CCAGAAGCATTGAGAAACATAATCATCCATGGCCATTGTACACAAGAAACGATATTTTTAAAAAATTCAACACTTTCGTGTGGCATTTCACCTATGCGTTTCTTTTTTGACAGAGTATATGTAAGTAAGACAGAATGAAAGGTTGACAGCCTGTCGACATATAGATATGATAATTTTATTCCGTATCTATAAGACCATAGGCCCGAATACATAGGTTATTTGGGGTGTTATTAAGTGCATGTACATAGTGATATGCCCTTTGCTACGATTTTATCCTCAAAGTGAATATTAACAGTATTTTCTTTTGAAACCCGACATTGTTTATCCTTGGAGTTGCGCTTTAATATTGCTATTATATAGAACAATATAGGATTCATTTCTATAGGGGCGGTACATATTATATAGGCCTACCTGGATATGCTTTGAGACCTAAGAATATGGTTATAAGAAAAATGTGGATGCTTTTTACTTGATTAAGCCCATTAAATTGTTTCGTGTAGTAGTTTGGTTATCTGTTTTAATGACGACCCGATTAGTGAGCTTCCACTCTGTGTCCTTTGATACCTCCGATTGAGCACCAGGACGACAAGATGCGCACTTGCTTTGTAGTCTTTTACACGATCGGATAAACAATAGGGGACTTTAGAAGGTCATATGTTCTACGCGGGATGGATTTCTTTTTTTTTCTATTGTTAAGAAGTAGTGGCCTTGATTCATTGTTCTCAGAGCTAAATTACGACTATCAATGACCGTAAACAATATAAGTAACGGTATGGCCTTCGCCTTCACTGCCGCCAGGATAGAAATCCCCGCACACACTGCACATATAATAATAATAAGGCTTTATTTCAGACAGAAAAGTCCATATGAACATAAACAAAAACAATTGGGAGAGTGGTTACATTGAACTAGAGTTACAAATCAGTAAAGTGATTCTTGCCAAATGGCAAACAATTTCGAGGACAACAATAAATCACTTTGTACAATTGTGACAACTGTGGAGCAGTTACAGGAAAGGATTCGATTCCTGAAGTTAAACATTGATTTTCTGATAAGCTCACCAAAGGAAGGGACGCTATTAATCCCAAACATAAAGCTTGCACAGATTTTCATATTGACCGCAAAATTTTCTGAACTAGAATCTGTTCAAAACTAAGAAAGTGTTATCCCAAAATAATGAAAATACTATAAAGCTTGCGCTGCAATCACGGCGATAACATAGGAGCCACATGAAGGCATTGTTGTACGTAACACGTAAGCTGTCCATAGTTCTCTTTCGATAAGTACACCACAGATGACAACAATATAAATTTCCACAATAGGCAATGAACAGACTCTTTTTTACAGCTGAAGTACAGGATTTTAACTTTCTCAGTAAAATATTAGCCTGTATACACAATTTTCGTTTCTGACTATCTATGTCGGCATTATCAGATAGATCATTAACAATAATATGACCTAAGTAAGTATAAGAGTTCACATAACTGAATTCTTTACCAGCCAAAGACAGACTTGGTGGAAAAAGTTCTTATAACTTTTAGGGGTAGCAACTAAACATACAGACTTCTTAGTGTTAAATACAATATCCTGTGATTGTGCGTATGCTTCACAGACACTTAACAAAGTTTGAACCCCTTTGGCAGAGGGGCATAAAAGTCATATATCGTCAGCATAGATCAAATGATTGATATAAGAGCCAGCAATATTACATCCAATATTTGTCTCAGTAAGATACACGTCTAAATCATACAGATATACATTGAACAATGATGGAGATAAAATTCCACCCTGTCTGACTCCATTAGACACATTAAAGCTACAAGACACAGTAGAACCCCATTTAACTGAAAACATCTGAGAGTTAAACCATTCAGACAATAAGTGAACAACATATAGCGGAACGTTGCGATCTATTAGCTTTTTGAGAAGAGTCCAGTGATTGACTCTGTCGAATGCCTTACTGGCGTCAAGGAAACATATAAAGACAGGACTCGTGTGTGAGCAGTAAAAATTTACAATCTCTTTGAGAACATAGATGCATTGATCCGTAGATCTGCCTGACTTAAATCCGAATTGTAGATCACTGGTATAGAGCGCTTGTTCACATTTACGTAGTATGACAATTTCAATGATTTTAGAGACCACAGTAGCTATAGCAATAGGACGATAATTGTCAGAAGATGTTATATCCCCCGATTTATTTTTGACAACGGGGCAAATAACAACATGGGAAAGTTGTTCAGGCAGGTAAGCATGTCGAAAACAAGCATTTATACAAAGAGACAAATGATGAAATAAAACAGGAGAGGCATATAACAAATGCTCAGCACATAGCCCATCGGGACCAGCGGATTTACCTTTTTTTAAATTACTTACAATTTCATGGATATCAAAACCTGTAGTTATCAAAGGAGCCTCAATACGAGACGAAGAGAGACAATCCATAACCTCAGACATATTTATGTTATTGTCAACAACATTCAGCAGCGACTTATACTTATTACACCATAAATCAGCAATAGCATTCTCGCCTTGGACGTCATCAATCTTACAGGGCAAGGACATAGATTTTGAATTAGCAATTTTTACTTCCTTCCAGAATTCATTTTGGCAGGAACTGGACAGCGCCTGTGCCATTTTATCAGCACGAATAGACGTCTCGTTCTTTTTACAAGCCCTGAGAGAACATTTGAATTGTCGCCTAGTTCGCTTCATATATTCACAGATAGGACCGTTACGTAATAGTTAAGTTTAGTTTATTTACCGTAAGCATATACAGCTTATTGGTATACATATATAACAATAATACATATAAAACAAATATACATGACGGAGAGTAGTCTAGGCTCTCAATAAGGTTGAACATTATAAATACTTGCCAAGTTTTAGAAGTTGAGTTACATTGCTTGTTGATAGAAGCTGTATTAGTTTGAATACATAATATTTCTTTATATGAAGAAGCCTTAAATTATTAAAGGCGGGACATATCAGAATAAAATGTAATTCATCCTCGACTGCGCCGAGATTGCAATTTGAACACAGCCTATTTGCACGAGGGACCTTATTATATCTACTCACCTGTATAGCTAACCTATGAGCGGAGATTGAGTACACTGTAAGAATTCTATGATATTTATGCAGTACAGATTTGTGAAGGTAAATCTGTAAGGAAAATGAATCAATTAAGTGTTTGTAGATAAAACATTTTGACATAGACTATATTTGTGAGCGTTTACTTTGGTTAAACTGGTCTTCTAAAGTCCTCTTGTACAAGCGTAAAAAGTATGTGACATTAGGTATCGACTGGTTAATCCAGTATTTTCACAGTCCTGTATTATTTAGCTCATTTTTTTTATGAAAACAAGTCAACAGTTTTTACTTGGTGCTTTAACACATGACTCATACATGTCATTATACACAGAGACCAAAATACAATTTTCGGTATTAATAATTTTTGTCCCATATTTCATCATCTTGTATTTTCTTTGGATAAACATAGGATTTCTTCCCAATTCAAGGTTAACCATTGCATTGGTAGAACTTTTTGGAACATTCAAAAACCATTTACAAAACTTTAAATGGGCAGATTCAAGGCTTTTCCCAATGTGTGAACCCCATGTTTCGCTACCATATTGCATGATGCTCGAGATATATGTATCAAAAAGAGATATTTTGGGGACGACATTTCAACCACAATCAAACATTTTGGCACGTAACCCATACATGTCTCTTTTACTCTGTTCCGCCAGTTTTTCTGAACACCTATTGAATTTCCCATTGTATGAGAACAAGATACCTAAATACACAAAGTGATCTACAATTTCTATGGCCTGATCCCGGAGTAGAAACTTATGATTAGGGGATTGCCATCCGGGCCTAAATATTACCACTTTAGTTTTATTTGCATTGATGGATAATCTCCATTTGTCACAGTACTCAGACAATGCATTAATCATATATTGCAACTTATCAGGGGATTCTGCTAGAATGCCGTATCATCAGCATACATCAATAAAAACCGGTTTATGTCATCAATTTCAATTGATTTACAGTAGTTTCGGAATAGATCAATCTCAATATCGTTTACAAATATAGAATACATTTACGCCGAAAGGCACTTACATTAAACCAAGTGAGTGTCTGAACGATTGAGTATACTCGCCCGGCCATCTTTATTTTATTTATTGATTTATCCGATGTTAGATCAACATGATTGAATCCCAATAACAGATCATTGACCAGCATTATTGTGGGAGGAAAACTGGGTAGTAAATTTACCTAGAAAACCCACGACCTTCCGCTGGTTGCTGGCATACCAACCCACATACGGTCTGCGGAATCGAACCCGCGACGCCAGAGGTGAGGGGGATATGTGGGCCAGCAGCATACGCTCTTTAGAGCGTACACTTCAGACCACTCCGCCACCATCTTACACAAATGCTAATGTTTTCATACGATGATTTAATTACCCTGAGCATCTTTCCAACAATTCCCTCCTTCACCAGCTTGGGCCATAGATATGAGTGCTTTACAAAGTCGAAAGCTTTCGAATAATCGACAAAACAGCAGTACAACTTTTTCCTTGTTGAAACAAATTTGTCGATTAAAGCATTTAGAACGCATATTGCATCTTGAGTACCAATTTCCGATTTGAAGCCCATTTGGGCATCTGTAACAACACTCATATCTTGGTGTCATTTCAATACGCTTTTATTTGCACGGACACCGATATGCATGGATGCGGTACGGCTACGGAAAAGGACACGTCTAGGGATGCGAATACACGTTTCCGGTTTCAACATCCGATCAGAGTTAGAGAAGCTGGTACAATCGGACAGCTCATTTTCCGTACAGGTACAATAGGACACCACCCATCCGAATGTTTTTCAGTATGGCCGCACCACATCTGCATCTCTCAAATCCATCAACGTGAACAGAAACACATTATATTTAATTTTAAGATACGCTTTTATTTGCACGGACACCGATATGTCTGGCTGCGGTATACGGCTATACGGGAAAGTACACGTCTGGGGGTGCGAGTGTGTACGTGTCCGGTTTCCCCATCCGATGGTACCTATACCGTACGGTATCTGATCATTCTCCACAGAAATAGAGCCCACTGATGCCAGGCTGTTTCGGGTTGTCCAACTATACATATACGCTTCATCGTGCGGATAGCTACATGGTCCAATCGAAAATGTCCATGTATGAAACCGAATCAACACAAATGAAAACGCTGCTTTAGAACAAGGACAGATTTAGCGGATTTTTTTACAATCTGAATCATATACACAAATGTTAACTTGATTGATAAAATAATTTGTGTTTAACGCCATGTTTAAGGGTATTTCACTTAAATGACGGCGGTGTATTCCAATAATAATTGACACTAGCACAACCAGGATGTGAAGCGTTTCCATAATGTTGTAAAGTTAATTTTCCTCCAGAGGTAACTATTTGCATTTTGAACCGAGACGGGTAAGGAACAAGGCCGCTCTAAGTACGAGGAACCAGGTACCCTACGGACAATCAGTTGGGATTTCCGTTCAAATTGGATCGTCGCTTATTGTGGCGTTTCATTTTGGAATTGGAATAGGGGCTAATCGCACGGATATATAGTGTATTGAAGGGTTCAATTTTAACGAACGACTTACACAAGAACATTTTCGGCGGGACGTTGTAGCGATCAATACGTTTCCGTATGCCGTATACGCGGAACCGTAAACGGAGTTGGTCATCCTGAAAGACCCCGACTTTATAGAAGGACCATTTTTCGAGAATGGCGATACCTTTGACGTTAAAGTCCCTGCTGAAGCATTGTAACAAGTCTTCTTTTTCACAATTGTGTCAAACATATATTTGCCATCAAAATAGTTCTTTACAGTGAATAAGAATCCGACCTTAATTATTACGCTGCGTGTTTAAGATCAATTTAACTTACATAGTCTATACATGTACAAAATAACTCTTAATAACAATTTGACTTATCAATTAAATTGTTCTTTTAGGAGAGAAAAAACACGCAATTATAACAGGCAAAAATTCGGATTTCATTACATCCAATTCGAAAAGATTCTAACATTATTCAGGTTATTTCATTAGTAAAACAGTGTACACTTTAATGTGAAATGAAAACATGCATTTACCAGAACAAATCTCAGGAACCGTTTATAACATAGTACAACAAAACAGTGTATATTTTTAGTGCTGAAAACAAGCCAGGAGTCTGTCCTGCGTTAAAATCAAATAATCAGAATATAATCTCTTTTATATACAAGTTTCAGAAAATCTCCATTCCAGAAGTCCATGAACTTCTATACATTGGATAAATCATATAATACGCAAAAATCCAAGATATTATAATATCTTGGATATTATAATATCTTGGATTTTTTCAGTCGAAAACTGAATATATATATTCAGTTTTCGACTTCTGAACTAAACAGATATAAATGCTTATTATGATATTCATTAACGTAATATATTAACCAGTAATACAACACTTAGAACAAAAACTTTTTTTTATAACACGTGTTCAAATCAATCCAAAACGGGGAAACAGATCTCTGTCTATAGGTTCTGAGGAATACGGAAGAGGAACCTGTACAAAATGCGTAAGAACTCCCCAACCAATTAAAAACGGTAAACAATACGTTATTACAAGCAACGAGTTATTGTGGGATATGACATAGCGCAGATCCTACCCACTGATAGTTCACGAGATAGACCTGGACTTTGAGTTTGATTAATACGACTGTATATAGGCCTACATCAATGAAACAGAAGTTTACTCTGTTTTTCATCTAAATAAATGCATGGTCATCAATAAGACCATTTTGAGTACTATATTTCCTCAACTGGTGACGAGTATAGCATATGACTATCAATTTCTGCCACTGTCTATCCTAACACATGGAAGAAACGTTGTGAAACTCCGAACAAAGATATCCATTTTGACGGCGTCTTTCGACTTTATGGGGCCAAATTCTGCACTGAATGTATTCAAGAATATACAGGATTGGCTTATAGTAATCTCGGAATAACTTAATGTTCTGCTGTTAGTTAAGCCAAATTTGATATTACGAATATTAATGGGAAAGACCTACCGTTCGACGAATTTATCTTAAAGGATATTTACTATGTTTGAATGAAGATTTGCATGATGAATAAAAAATAAATGAGTTTTCTCCAAGTCGTACATTGTAAATTTTACGAAATTGGCTTGTCGTTTTTCATTTAGAGAAGTGAAATGATGTGCTTATCAAATTTGAAGCGACATTAATAAATTGACAAAACCAGGTTTATATTGTGGTGAGAAACTGGAGTAAGGAGCACTCTTGTCATCAACTGTCCACCCAGGCCTATACCGGTGGTGAACCAACATCAAAATAATTTGACATTAATTCAAGAACAACATTAAGCAAAAAAAACACACAAAAACCACACAAACACTCACGTAAGATTAACATGGCTAATATCGATTTAACTTGGTGTTACTTCTCAAAACACTTCTAATCTGTACAAAGAGTTGGGATTCCTATTCTTGCGGTTTTCAAACAATGTGTTAAGTTGGCAAGCCGCCAGGAAGCACCGTACACAATGGAAGTTTAGAGTTATGCCATTATGATGAGCGATATCATCAATATTCGACAGGGTATGGTATATCTTCAAGGTCAGTTTATAAAATATTACAGGGTACGGGATAATAAAAGAAATAGAATTGTACATTCCGTTTTTTTATAGCTCGGAATATAATTTTTCCCGTAAGATTGTCCTTAAACCGACATTATGCATTGCTAGATTATAGACAGATTGCCGCAACTTATCATACAATGACGTCATTTTGTGAAGGGATGCGAGAAATAAAACATGATGCAAAAAAATTGTAGAAGATTAACATATGTAAAACCCATATTATTTACTATGCCGTAAAAGGACATACATGTATAATGTGAAATAAACTTCAATAATATAATAGAAATGTAATTTGAGCTAGGTTGTTACAAAAATAAACTGATTAAATTACTGGCCTATAAAAGTCAACTCAGGAACAACGTAGTAGCTTTCTTTTTGAAGAAAAAAAATATAAAGAAATGAGTTGCATTCAAGATAATACAATTAAACAAATACCATGATAAAGCTTATCTATGAAAAAAGTGTTTTTTTTAGTTCGGCATGCATCTTATTTTAAGGAGTCTAATAATAAGATTCAATGGTAACATAGGGCGAGACACAGAACGTGACGCAAAGAGACAAGTTCAGGAAATTTACCTTCCTAGGCAACCTAAGAGATTGCCTTATCATACCCCTCGACACTAAGTCAGAAATTTAAACACAAAACAAAACAACTGTAATATATGCCAATTATGATTGGTAAAATGTGTGAAGAAGTTGGCAGATCATGTAAATTAGTACGAGACACCAAAAATCGTGTCAACGAAAAATGGAGAAAAAAAATAAAAAATACATTAAAGTTACAACTATTGCTTCAAAAGGGCAATTTTTGTCCAAAACTTGTTATTAGCAGCGTATGTTTGAAAAGAATTAAAACCATGACGAAACATAGTTGTTAGTTTATTTCAGAAGCGAAACCGATATATTTCTCTGATAGAGGTTTACCCTGTCTTGTCGCTTTTAAATATCCAATCAAAATCCTTCTTTAGCCATTTAAAGTCTAAATCTTCATGGGAACTTTGATTGGCTCCCAACAAAGTTATTTTATAGACAACAAGTTTACAAGCGCAGCCTTGGATAGCACATCGACACCTGCAGTCTGAAACTCTTCTCATCATATGACCTAATTTATTTCCTTTGAAGTGCTCCCTCTTCCGGACAATGACGATAAACCTCTTCTTATTTATCAGATTGCGTAACAGACTCTTTATATAAATAGTTGCTGATTTTGAACTGTCTTTAGGAAATTGCTGGTCTTTTTTTATCATTTGCAACTTTTGTGATAAACTTTGCAAAACTTTAACGGAACACTTTTCTTAAATTCATTTAATTAAAAACATTTAATTACAATCAATTATGTAATAAATTTAAATTTATTATGATTGGAAAAAAATTTGAAACTGTACACACATTATCTTACACGAAACAGCATTGTGACATCAAGCAGTTTAAAGAAAGCAGAAATCCTTCTGCTGACAAAAGGGCCCTAACTTTGAGGTTCAATACAGAAGTAAACTCAGCAATGGACTGGCCTGTGGTTCGATCAGGCACCAGATCATCAGCTGAAATGTTTACCACTTAACCAGCTCTGAGCTCTGAAATAACATTGGAGTAAGTTTTAGACTGAACAATCTGCTCAAGATCACTTCCTAAAATCAGGCAGTCACTAACATGCTCTCCTCATATAACATACTGAAACCCATTATACAAGAAACGCTCATTCCAACTAACTATATACAATCTATCCAAAACTTGTCTCAAAAACATTACCGGGCTATCACAATGATTGTCTCCAAGAACCTGCATCAAAGTCAAATTCAGTTATAATCATTTAACGCTTTAAATCACAAAAAAAAAATCTCAAGCCAATTGTCTGAAAATATAACTTTGTGAGAAATCACAACCAATAAAATCAATAAAAAGACCATTGGAACAATGAAACACATCTTTCAAATATTGAACATTTCAAGATTTTATTTTTAAATCATTTATACCGAAAATGAAATTGACGTTGTTCAGAGTGGCATTTCCCACCAGTTTCAATGCTTTTACATAACACACAATATATGTACAAAATAAATGATTTTAATAATATCATTTTGATGCGATTGATAGCAGTTCCTCATCAGACGTTTCATCCATTTCTTCAGAACTGTACATCTGAGGTGAGAGACGGCAGCCTTTAGTAAGGTACTCCTGTAGTTTTCCACAGCTGGCCAGCAGAAGGCCCAGGTAGGGTGGTGACGGCTTCAATGGTCGTGAGATATACTCCGGATGATACTGCACACCAACAAAATAGGGATGACCTTTTCAAATAAAACAAAACAAAACAAATGTTAATGGTACAGGAAGATGATTTTAAGATTTGAGTTCTACCCCAAAGAGGAAAAATTTCTGTTCATATTTTGTTTCCCAAAAAGAAGGTTAAAAACCAATCTTGCCTGTATTAATTACCCTTTAACTTCTAGCAGTTGGGACAGAGAAATAAGCTTTACCACAAGGGGTCTTACATCCCAACTTCTAGAAGTTATAGGGTATATTAAACAGGCATTGTCGTCTGTATAGGCCTATGTCAATGACTTCCATACACCTGAAAGTTCTTTAGGTGTGTGTTCAGCAACCCTAAAACACACACCTAAAAAAAATTAAGGTGCGAGAAAATAATAATAAGTGCATTTCAGGTGTGATTTTCAGAAACAAACATATTTATAGAAGCTTCGTCCCATAAATCACCCCTGTAAAAACCAGGCAAAATTTTATACAACCATAGTTAAGAGTGGTTGTCTATATAGGAAAGGGAACTTTAGTTCGTATTAATAATTTTACACTTGTATTGGCGGATATTTTGGTTTCATCATAATAATTAGAATGATAATGCAACACATTAATTTAATTGCAGAAATTTTAGAAAATCCCCTGAAATTGTACTATTATTTTATCATGAAATTGAATGGTCATTCAATTATTTGAAAAAATATACTACACTGGCTTGCTTTGGAGTTAATTTTTCTAAGTTTCAAAGTAAAAAAAAATTAGTTTTTGGAATGCAGCAAAATGCTAATTTATAATCGTTTTTCTCAAGTAAAATAGCCAGAAAATGTTATGTTATAATGTGGTAAAATTAAAATCACTGGTATCTAGATGATATAACCTGAGGAAATGTAGTAAATGTCAGCATCCATTTGATTTGGCCACAATAATTTCGAATTTATGGGTTCAGCTTTCTGAGTGATTTTAACGAAATAGAGCTGTCTTTTTTACAGCTCAATTTCTGCAAAATCACCCAGAATTCCGGCCAGAATTTTTGATAAAGAATACCTTTTTCACACAGTTTATTTTTTAACACGACCCTCAGTATCAATCTTAACACATTGTTTATATTTCAATAACAAACCTTCAAGTTCCATGATCTCCATTCTCTCACCATCTTCACTCCGTCCAACAAACTTCATTCCTTTCTCTTCAATACTAGCTACAAACTCAGGATTTACCTGTAAAATCAAGGTGATATGAATATTGACTGCTTAGGTTATTGTTTGAAATCTTAGGTATTCAGTTGCTCATCCCCTTGGGCAACTGTTTTTTTTTATATCCAAAAGATCCATTACAACCATGCCACATATAAATGAGAAAAGCACAACTGGATGATATAGAATAGATTTATTGCACAATATCAATTTTCGAAAAAAATAAAGAAATCAAAACTTTGCATGGAATACAACCTCTGATATTGACCATGAAATGGCCATTTATTCACAATATTTTAAATGTCTTACTCCTAGTGATTTATTTGTTTGCTTGTATATTTGATTGGGGTTTGACAGCGTTCTTAAAGGTCTTCCCAAGTGGGTTTAAATCAGATTTTAAGTGACTTAATTCCAATGATAATATTGCCAACTAATTTAAAAAAAATATCCCGTATTTTTTACTGATAAGTTCGCCGATTTTTTCAATGAAATAAATTGAAAATTGTTCAGTGGACATTGAATTATTTTTATAAGTTTTCTAGGTATCAACCATTTGAGAAGACCTTTAAGGTTATTTCACTCACATCACGGCGTGCCTGCCCAATGAGTCAGGGAAAATACCCCCAGACACCACAGGCAACAAAGATAAACATCACAGGACAAATACAGGACGATACAAAGATATTACAAACATATCAGCTTCCTGTTTTAGCTCAGACAGCACCAGGGCAACAGGAAGCCCTTAAGCGGCGTTTCCATTTGTACGGACACGGATGTTGTGTTTCCACTTGTACGGATGCGGACACGTATGCGGATACGTTTTTGTGTTTCCACTTGTACGGATGCGGATACGTTTTTTGTGTTTCCTTATATCCGATTGTCCGTACGTGTGCTACAAAA
>JAVFBX010209479.1:0-12044 GCA_034783855.1 Mopalia kennerleyi
ATACGGACACACGGACACACGGACAGAAAAAGTAAAACCTATATGCCCCCCCTCTTACTAGAGGGGGGCATAATAATGAAGTTTCTGCAAAGCCAGCAATTAATAAACCAGAATGAAAAGCCTTTTGTGACAATTAAATTGACATATTGACCAGCTGTGACTCAGGTTGTTTGTTTGTTAGATTGGAGTTCACCTCACACAGGTTCTTGAGGTAATTTACTCACATCACCGACTGCCAGCACAATGGGTGAAGGAAACCACCCTCAATGCCACTGGCAACAAACAAAGACAACACAGGACATATACAGGACAATCCCAGCATGTAACACAAAGACACCCCAAACAAATTGGCATCGTGTTACCAGCCACCAGGAGAAGCTCCCTCCCAGGCCTCTGCAGCCATTTCTCATCAGAGGAACCAATAATCAACATTTTAATAATTCAAAGAATAAAACAAGTAATTTTCTTTGATAGTTAAGTTGTAAAAAGCAGAAAACACACTTACAAACACTGGTAAACTGGCCATGGAAATAAACTGTGACAATCGAGTGGAATTGATTTTCTTTGAGTAAACCTCAACTGGTCTTAGTTCATCATTTTTCTTTACCACTAATACACAAGGTGCAGATATTTTGTGATCTGAAGCACTGAAAATTAGAGCAAGCAAAGACTCGAATTGATATTGATTTATACAATGAATAATTTTTGTGTCTTTTAGAAAGTGAAGATTAACAGTATTTTGTTATTTTGGGATAACACTTTCTTAGTTTGAACAGATTCTAGTTCAGGAAATTTTGCAGGTTGGGACCCGTCCGGGAATCGAACCCACGACCCTCAGAGTTAGGCACCGAATCGCCAGCAGTAAATGCTGGCCATCTAGACCACTCGGCCACCAGGCCGTCTACTAAAATAGAAGGCTAGTCACCTGGAGTCTCGATTTATACAATGTAATCAATGGTACAAATTTAATTATCTAACAGCTGCTGGATAAGAGGAGGACAATCTTGTCTTGTCAAATTTAAATACTAACCAATAGTCCTGAAAGGCCCATTCTAATGTTTCAATTTGTACTTATGACTTCAGGGCATAAATTTGCTGCATGCTGATTGGTTCAATTTCTTTTACTACTTTTTTCTTGACCAATTGAAAGGGATTCCTTATGACGAACTGGCCCTGAGAATGCCTTCTAAATGTGCAAAAGCAAGATTCAGAATTCTGATGATAAGGACATATAAAATTTCATTAAACTCAACAAAAAGAGCATCTCAGACACAAAAATTGTTTCAAAACTTAGAGATTGATATTTTGTGAAAAGTAATAAATTTTTCCGTTATTTGAAGAAAATAAGTTTGAGGGAAACAGAACATACATTTTATTAGCAAGCGTTGGATCTGTGACAAGTCCAAATGGCAGACGACCCTCAAACTGTTTTGCTGTCTGTTGAAACTCTGTTATATCTAAAAACAAAATCAATTTAAAATCGAATAACATGATCAAATGAAACAGCTCAACACATGTTAGAAACCGTAATGTCACAGCAGGGGATAAATCCGAATCCACACTATATCACATCCTATTTCTTTAAAATTATTCGACAAAAGTTCACAATAAATTATTTTTCACATGATGAGTGTTCCTTCAAACAGTATTCATTCAAGGGTTACTTTGGAGCATTTGTAACTATAACAAGAAAGACCTCAAATCAAGGCAGGTAACTCATACAAATAAGCCAGTTGGTCAGTCATACGCTCTCAGTTCTGGGTACTGACCGACTGTTACCCTGACCGTATACATAAATAATCTTGAAAAGGTTGCCATGACGACCATATTACTTAAAAGTAAAGAAATATCCCCACAAGTACACATAGAGAAAGTAATATAAATTTAACATAAAGTACAATCCAACCCACCTTCCTTCTTCCACCCACCTGTTCCCCACAAACACAAGCCTCTCCTCGAAACATTTCATTTTTCCTGATTTCATTAATTATTTCAAAATCAAACTTCAAGAAATTATTTTGTCTATATGCAAATGTTTGTATTGACAAACCTTCAACATCAGTGAGAAGGCCAAGAACAAAGGTGGAAGCTGATTGGCTAATATCCTCAGGGTAAAGTCCTTCAAGAAAGGCTCTAACGTCTTCATCACTGATCAACTTGGTGAGCCCATTTAGCTGATACCTAAACCCAACCAAAACATAAAAATTAGTCCTTTGTAATGATATATCTAAATAAAGGTAGATAGATTAGAACAATTATGTTTGGGCTTACTTAATTGGCTAAATCTCACAAGATTCTGGTCTCTGTGGTGTCATCTCGCTCATCCCCAAGATGTATGTTTGTTTATTTGTTTGATTGGGTTTTAACGTTGTACGTTTTTTTCACTTATATGACGATGGATTGTCCACTTCACAATGTTCCTTGCTTCCTTACGGTGGAAAACCGAGAGGAAACCTCGTAAAAAGCACCCCCGTGATTGCCAGAGCCACATCATGTGACTCACTCATATACCTGAGGGTCAACAGACCCAAGATGTATGAATATGCATATCAATCATATATTTTGTGAATGGAAGCCTATTTGCCAGCGTATTCACACTATTCCCTACACCTGAATTAAACTATGAATTTAAAATGGATTTAGAACACGCTTATTTAATTTAGGAGTACATAACGTTCTGAACTCCGAGACAGACGAAAACTATGAAATCTCCGCTAAATGCAGAGTTTGTTTATCAGATGATTTGAAATAAAGGTGATGATCCTGTAGCGTCTGAGTTGATGTGCGCAGTATATTCGAGGTCTTCCCATGGTGGGCTCACTTGCCAATGTGAATATATGTAAACAAAAATTTCTCCTAATTAAATTTTTTTAATGCACTTACAATTTGATTGCGTTAAGAAATGTGGTCTCATCCAGATGGCCATCATACACAACAGGTGCCCTTCCTTTACGATACAGATGAATTGTGGGATATCGTGTTATGTTGTTCTTCTGACAAACATCTGTCCAATCAAAACACTCCACTCTAGCCAATGGACTTTCAGCAGATGATTTGAATTTGGATCCAACATCAGCATAGGTATGAAGAAAAGCATGGCTTGGGGCATCAACTGTGTCACAGAAAATAATAAACTATTACGAAAAGCCAAGCAAATATTTTGAATATTTGGATATTTATTCACCAAAGTAAAAATAATCATAAAGAATTTATAAGAATGCATAACATCAATTGGTGGTAATAAAGTTCCAAAGGGCTTGTAAATGTTCTATCCCATAACATTTTAAAATACAGATAATCAGAAAATGGAAGATTGGTTTCTCTGGTGCTTAATTTTATTAATTTATTTACTCGGCAATATGGCTGATGCAATGTTCTGGACAAAACAGTCTACCAAATACTGCATGTTATAAATCCAAAACTTCTTAGAGGGCATTTCATTGGTCCTTTCAGGTATAATCTCTCAGTTATCATTCTTTACAATTCTGACTGTCGTGGGAGTTGAAGAAAGCTAAATTTGAAGTTTTAAGACAACCTGGTCAAGATATGACCTTCACAAGATATATTTGAAAAAACTAATAATATTACAAAAATGGTGGCAATATTTGCAGACAAAAACTGATAAGATCTGTTCCATTGTCCTAGCAGAAAGAAAATATAGTTGAAGTTTAAAATGAATCTGTTTTCAAACTATAAAGTTCACAGCAAAGACAATGTGAAAATTTTCAAATGTGCAATAGCAGCCATCACTAGCGTGTATAACTTGTTGGAACACTTGATGCAATTGCATCCATCATTGCAAACGGAGGAACCTACAATCAAGATAAGAATAATTCTGGGAATTTATTTTGACATTATAGTGTTCCCAACACATACAGGTCGTAATCTTGCAAAATATGCATTGTTGACCATACTGGTCCCTTATATTCGAAGGAATGTAAGGATAGTCGTCATTACATAAAGTTTGAAGTAAATCAGTAAAGTTATTTTCAACTGATTGTGTTCAAATGTTAACAGTTATTTGCCTTCTATATAGTGGAACTCTTTGTCGCATTGAGGTATAATCAGCCTTTATCGTGGCTTGCTCTCTCTTCTAGACCTCGTCTATATTTTTTTTAAATAAGCTCAAGCTCGAGAAAGGTGCTAGTATCTGCTCTGAAACAATGCCCGATAATAAAACAGAAGTCGAAATCCATAGAATCCATGTTATGAAACAGTTACATTGCTGTTCCCATATAAGCATAAGTGACCCTGGTAAAGTAAAGACGGCAACCAATGACTCATCATCCAAATCACTCTCTCCGAACCAGGATTTGGCCTAATAAATGACACAACTACCAGACAGTTCAACCAGACAGGAGAGCATCTGCGTCTCAATCAGGCTGACTCAAAGACTTCCCATGCAACAAGAATATTACGAGGCCATTTCACAATTGGAATATGGCCTCTCCTGTTGTCCCGTAAATTACAGATGTAAGGGCAGAACAACGGCTGGATGGAAAATAAAATCTCGGAGTGAGTGACTATCCTACATGTTAAGTTAAAACAAACTCACAAAATATACAATCCAAATATTTTGGCAAATTCCAAGCCATGTTTGTGCGAATTAATTAAATGATAAATAAAATAAGTTTAAAAAATACCTGTTTATGTCATTACCTTTAAGATAGAAAAGAACAAATAGAAAGTCTTTCTGTTGAAGACTTGGAGTGAATGTCTTATCAGTTAGAGCAGGGATATTTTCCATACTCAGCATCTTATTCCTCAGATTGTGAACTGCAAAGGCAACGGCATCATCTTCATTTTCAACTGAAATTATAAAGAACAGCTTAATATTACATCAGACCACATTGACAGGCAAGACAATCATTGTTTTAATAACAAGGTTCCATTTCCAAGTTTATAATTAATACGAAATTGATCAAAAAGACATTCCTCAGAAATTATGGTTGTTTTTTTTTTCTCACTCAAAAGACAAGATTTGCTTAAAAGCTACAAAATGATTATGCAACATAAAAATTAACCCATTAAGACAATTTTTTTTTAAACTTAAAGAAACAACCAGTAGAAGAAAGGGGTAGTTTTCTGTCACAACAATTCAGCTTTGTGTTGTTACTAATCAGCTGGCTAGTACCAGCCATTCCAGCTTTTGGTGGGAAAATTGGAGGAAATTTAAAACAAAAATATGCTATTTACAGACAATCATTAATATACATGTTGGACTATATAATACAGTTCATCATAAATAAAATAAACATTTACCTTCTGTGTTATTCCATACCAAAAGAAAATTGAAAGAACAGAAAAAAAAATTTGTCAGATTCAATTTATGATAAATGTAATTTCAAAACGACTTAAAACAGAATTGTTTTGTCCTGAGCTCTTACAAAACAGAATATATCATCGACTGATTTGATTGTTTGTTTGTTTGATTGGGGTTTAACGTCATACTCAAGGGTATTTCACTTCTATGACGGATTGTCCACTTGTAACTGTTCCTTGCCCTAGTATGGAGGAAAACCGGGAGGAAACCTCGTAAAAAGCACCCCCGCGATTGCCGGAGCCTCATCTTATGACTCACTCATATACCTGAGGGTCGACAGACAGACTCAACTCGATTCTGTGAACGGTAAATTGAAGTAGGCGTTAGAAAGCGCGCTCGCTAACCACTATGGCACGGCCGCGGGCTCGACTGATTTGAAGTTATTGAAGTTATTTCGCTTATTTTATATGGTTTTATACAACAGTGAATGGTAACACATACCAAAAGTTAATATTTCTATGGCCACCTTGCATTGTATTTTTCCTAATGAATAAGTATAAACATGAAAATCATCCTAGAATATATCTAACTAAATTTTTTAATCATCTCAACAATTCGACACTTCAAAATACAATGCCTTGGCAATAGAGTATAATAAGTACCAACATGATATCCTGTCAAAAGTAAATGAAATTGCATTTTCGTTATTTGGGATAACACTGATTTAGTTTGAACAGATTCTAGTCCAGAAAATTGGAATCAAACTCAAGACCTTAGGGCAAGCCACCGAATCGCAAGCAATAACTGTCGGCCCCCTAACCCATTTAGCCACTAGGCCTTCTACAAAGTAAAAGCCTTAGGTTAGTCTGCTAGAGTCTAAAGGACATTCACTACTCCTCTGATAGGAGGGTGGCACAGCTCCCAAAGATAACTGGTTTTTTGTGTCTTTTAAAAAGTGAATAGCAACAGAATTTTCGTTATTTTGGACACCCTTTTTTGTTTTGAAAAGTTGAAAATTTTGCATGTTGAAACCAATTCAGGAATATTTTTTTTTTTGTTTCATTAAGTTCTGTATTTCTTTTACAATTTATTACTTTCACTTTCATACTACATAATGTATTACCTCTTTGGATAGCCTCAATACGATCAGCATAGATCTCCACGGACCCCTCTCCTTCATTGCCATTACTGCTTTTCTTTATACCACCTTTAAAATCTTTCAGAGCATCTGATACAAAGTTGGACAGACTTGAAGTGTCCATGTCTCCGCTCATGTATCGAGGATCATCCTTAATCACAAAATAAAATCAACCCGTGGATGACGATATTTACATGTACATAAAGTTGAGTCTTTGGATTCCTAAGAATCAAGCCTGTATTTGGCTGTGTTATTGGGTATATAGTTAGTCTAAGTTAGGAGTGATTGGTGTTTAAAGATGGACAACCCCTTTGAGGTCAAAATAGTTCATTTTTTTGTTTTTGTTTATAAGAACATTCTGTTTTTTTTGTGCTGTATTTTGTGAAAAAGTTACATAATAATTCCAGTTAGAAATTCTGTATTTAATTTTGAAAATTGTGATTCAGTTCTTTGCTAATGTACAACTGGATGGGTTTTGCACGATTTGTAGCGCTTCATTTTTTTGGGGAATTTTTCAACTGTTTTCTCAAAAACTCTCACTGGAGAAATTTGTTAAAAATGTAATTCATATGCCTACATGTAGTTCTGTCTTTATAGCAAGTTGAAAATTGAAATGAAAATTTGACTTTCTGCATTAAAATATGAATACTTAATTGAAAAATTAATCGAAATATTTGAAAAAATTGTAACATATTAACAGCCTTTTGATGTAAAATCGATGAAACAAAAACTATAAGTTGAATGTACAGTGTATAATTTTAATAGACTTAGACCTATCTCCTATGCAGGGGTGAGAATAAGAAGAGAAATTTGGTACCTAACATATTTTGTTCTGTGAGAAATTGCAGTATTATCAAGACAGAATTCATACTAGTGATTTAATAGTTTTCTGTGACCAACTTACGATGTTTTTTAGCTTGAATACAGCGGCTGGTAGTGAACCTGTAACATGGTACTCTACAGGCAGGTCAGGGGTCTCTCTGAAATTAACAAAAACACAGCTTGATACTTTGTTAAACATTGTTTGATTTAATTCAAGGATTGATTATTGCATTGATTGATTGATTGATTGATTGGTTTATTTTCTCATTTATTTATTGACAGATGAGATGATTGATTCACTGATTGATTTAATTATTTATTCAATCATTTATTTATTTATGGACAGATGGAATGATTGAGTCACTGATTGATTGATTCACTGATTAGTTTACCTATGCAGTCATGTATTGACATATGGAACGATTGATTGATTGAATAAAGTAATCATTCATGTATTGACTGATTGATGATTGATAGATGTATTGACTGATTGATTCATTCATCCATTGATTGAATCATTCAGTAATTCATTTATTATTTGGAGTTCAATACCATGATTAAAGATATTTCATCTATATGAAAGTGAAGTGGAATAGTTTAATCAGTGACACAAGACAAACTTAATGTGAACTCCCTGAACTGCACATATTATTCATAAATGCTCTTTTGGGAAAATCATGTTCATGGAGAGCTGACAGCACACATGGCGTTATCTCAAAATGTCCACATTTGACCAATGTTAACACCGCCATGGATGGACTTTATAATTTTATTTCGTTTATAAGAAAACCAAGACTGGGAATAAATCCTGTCCTAATTGTCCCAGAGAGCCCAATATATGTGTGCAGTCAGCTCTCAATGAACAGGATTTTGAACATGAACATATATATGCTTCAAACCACACTGCCATCATGAGAAGGTTTAACACACAATGTTCATCATGACAAGGCTTAAATCACAATGCGCTTTGCCACAAAACATTGGCACCATGCCTTTATTGTGCTGATGTAACCAGATGGGCTATTTAATGCAGCCTATTTCAGAAACAAATTGCTTTCATAATGCAGTTTTCTTTAAAATTTAACACAATATTGCAAAAATCTTACACATTGACAGTGATTATTCCAACAATCCCCCTGTAGGTGGCGCTGAGGCTGCGTGCATATTCATAAGCTTGACCTCTACCCCCGTTGTCATGGTAAAGATGGAGTACATGAATAGATAAATCCACATAAGGACTGACCATTCCATCTCCAGGTATATGATACTGGTAAAATAAATTTGTAAACTATTAATACATTGTACAAACTCTTTGATTTGTTTGTTTGCTTCATTGGGGTTTAATGTCGTACTCAAGGGTATTTCACTTATATGACGACGAATTGTCCACTTCACACTGTTCCTTGCCCTATTATGGTGAAAAAACCGAGAAGAAACCTCGTAAATAAAACCCGCGATTGCCGGAGGCACATTTTGTGACTCACTCATATACCTGAGGGTCAAACTCTTTGAAATAAGATATTCTTTGTCCTGAGGTTTTCTGAAAATATTTACTCTAACCTGTTCAGTTGTCAACATTTTTGTGTTTTCTTTCCTTTCATGATAACAAAATAAAAATATTAATATATAACAGCAAAATAAAACCCATTAAGAAATTCAAATCGCTGAATGTATAATTTGGCAAATAAATACTGTTGTTCTTCTGGATTTATTGACGAGTAACATTTCGGACCAGATTTTAGCCCCATTTTCAAGGAGTGCACCACAGTTAAGAAAATTGAAGGATTTTCGGATTTTCTTTTTCTTTTTTGTGTCAAAAATAAACTTCTATGTTTCACACGTCTGAGCTTTATGCCAGGCATGGTTATTTCATGGTACTGTTCTCTCCCTATGAACAAAGGAAATCATCCAATTCATCCCAGATCATCATTGCAACATGGCAACAAAACACTTTAAGATCTATAAAAGACAAGCACATGATACAAATAGAGAAAATTTGTATAATAATTTTCACTGAGGCCTCACAACAAATCTCCCACCCACACCACACCTGTTAGAATTCAGAATTGGGAGCAAACTAAATATCTCTCCTCCCCTCTCACATTTTTTCCTGGAAAAAACTAGCTGAGATATCATTACAGTGTAAATATAAAAGTCTTACCACTGGAGGAAGTGCAAGAGCCTTGATGAATGAAGTCAGCTCCACCATTTCTAGTTTTCCAGTATACTTGACGGCCGGACAGTGTTTCTCTGTTCCTGTAGATCTTAATGTGTTCTTACAGTCAAAAGCCCAAATCATACAATACGCATCCGTATCGTCAGTGGCTCCACTAGAAAACAGATTGTAAGATATCAGTGGTTGATTTGGGTTTAAAGATGACGGTTTGCCAGCACAATAAGTGTACAAAACCAAACTCGACACCATTGGAAGCAAACAAAGACAAGACACAAGATGCAATACAAATACATCTAAGCAGCTACATGTAGGCTTTTAGTTGCCGCTTAGCTCTTAGAGGCCCTGGGCAGCAGGTTCGATTGATTGATTGGTGTTTTATGCCGTGCTTAAGGGTATATCACTTCTATGACGGCAGTGTATTCCAATAATAATTTACACCAGAATAACCAAGATGTGATGCATTTCCATAATGTTGGAAAATGAATTTTCCTCCAGTGCTAAGTAAAGACGGTATTGCTACTCTTCAAACAAACTGCCCTACGCCAGAGGGGCTGGGCAGCAAGAAGATGTTTTATGTGACATTTTAGGTCAGACTTTATTGTCAGAAGATTATCACAAGATCATTCTGTATTAGCAGAATATTTGATCTGTGCAATTGCCATGTCACTCTTTATCGCTTTCACATTGTTTGCATTGTAACATCATTCTTTACTGATTGTAATTAATCTTTCACTCTTCACTGTTATCATATTGTTCCTTGTTTTTCATCATCACTGTAACATCATTCTTAACACAAGATCATTCTTAGACTTTTTATTTGCAATTTAAATCTTTACTGTTATCACATCTCTCATTATCAATGTAACATCATTCTTTATAAGATCATATTTTATTATTGCAGGAAAATTCTCTATTATTGCAAGATCATTCTTTTCAATTGAAATATCATTCTTTACTGTTATCATATCTTTCATTATCATTGTTACAACGATCTTAATAATTGCAAGACCAATCTTCGATTTCTAAACTGCAATGAAATTCGTTGCCATTATCACATCTTTCATTAACATTGTAACATCATCCTTAATTGCAAGCTTCAAATAAGTCTCTGGCACCCCTTTTTAAGGTCAACATCAGGCATCTCTTTCATTGCGTAACAAAAATTAACACTGGATATGGCAAGAATAGGAACCAAAGGTATTAAAGCTAGAGGGCTACTTACGGCAGAAATGAGACAGTCATTTTTTCAGTTGTAACAGCAAACTTATATTTACTTTGATAAGCATAAGCAACGTCCATGTATAATCTGTGCTCTAAAAGGAGAAAGAATAGCAAAAATAAGTTAGACACATATAAAGTACTTTTTGCCCTTCAGATTTCACGAAAATGATCGTTACCGGTATTTGCCAGTGTTGGTACAGTGTGACATAAACCACGGTACCAAAATAGCTTTTTCCACCATCAGTGCTTTCAAAAGACCAAATTAGGACTGAATTTAAAAAGCACATTGCCTCAAAAGGGATAAGTTTAAGCAACTGTGTGCGTTGTGGAAAATGTGAAGAAAAATGTCAATTGTCTTTGCTACTGTAGAGGAGATAAATAAATGGCACACAAATGAACTTGCCGCCAGAAATCCACCAGAAGTCCAATTTTCATTACTTTGCAAAAAGACGTTTTCAGGACAGTCTGATCGTAATCAGACTTTGTAAACTTTACCTTGTTTACTCATTTGTTTCCATGTGACTTATTTGCAAAGTTTGAATGCCCAAATTGTAATTCATGATGATTTTTTTGTATTTACTCTCTGCTGTTGCAACAGCTGTGTTGCTTGCTGTATAGTTCTATAACACATGTATTTGATTTCAATTTTGAAAACAATAAAACAATTAAAAGATATCTATATATTTATTTATATCTATATATTTATTTATATCTATATATTTATTTATTATGAAACTAAATAACTATCATTGTGTTATTTTTTTTATATTTATCAGGGTTTTTTGAAAAACAGCCTATAGTGTATGTGGGCTACTGTAAATAATTTTCCATGAATACTGCATACAAGTTGATTTGTATTAAGTAGGTAGATATTATATTGTCTTATTAAGTGCACTCGAATTCTTATGGCTACCCTATTTTTTTTTTGTAGTTCAAGTTATATCGATAAGTTTGAAATCCAAAATGGCACTTTGATATTTTGATTTTCATATGTTAAATTTCAACTTCTACATGTACATGTAATATCGCTTTGGACTTCCTAATTAAAAGACATACATAAAAAGTGGTAGTCTATTATGTTAATTTAATACATTAAGGTGCAAAACAATCCTATTTTACCATTCAACCAAGGGCTTATGGGTTTCCATGACAACTAGATACAGAACCCTAGGTTGGGTTCTGTCAGGTTCCCATGGCTGTGAAGTACAGAACCGAAAAAGGGATTACAATAAAGGCTGAAACCTCCAGGCCGGACTTTAGGAACCTCGATGAAACAAACAACCATATGTGTTTATTTTTTATTATTAGTTGGGAAGTTATTTTGTTCAGAGATGTATAAAAGGACAACTAAAGCCTGCCGCACACGAGAGAACTTTGCTGCGCAAAGCTCCACGTGTGGAAGATGGCGCAGCACATTTCCCTCG
>JAVFBX010209490.1:0-12043 GCA_034783855.1 Mopalia kennerleyi
AGGAAGCCGAGGGAGTATTCTTCTGGACTGGCCAACCCGCTCCCCCACGGGGCCAATGGCAATTTGAGACACCCTCTTATATGAACACCATCATCTTGAAGGAGATCAAAACAGTGTGTGTAATAAATTCACCTGATATCCCTTAAGAATCTGTCGTTTTGTTTATCTTCATAACAGGTAAGTTGTCCGTCAACAGTATGGTGGTACACACAAGAAGCCTATAGCTGATCACTCAATAAAAACTTTAAATCAAGTTTTTTATGAAAATTGTTTTCTACTTCTCAAGTTGATGCAAAATTCAAGAAACATTTATAGCTACAGAGCAGACAGTTGACTTACCCTGAGGTAATTTATCCATAGTTTTAGTTATAATGTTTGTATCCGGGCCAAATCTACAGGGCATCTCTCGAGAGGTTTGTGTTGATTGGTCGGCTGATAAGCCAGCCTTCTGCAACTGTCTGTAATAAATAACATTTAGTCATGGTTACTATCAACACAGATTCACTGTATGTATTACACTAAACAGATGTATACACTAAACATTTCAAAAACAAAATTGAACAAAAATGTGTGACAGGGTTTTTTCTCAGCACATTTTGTGCATGAAGGACATGTGTACAAAAGATTTAAACCCACAAGAGAGTGGAAATGTTATAGTGCAAACCATACGCATATGTTGAATAACATTTTCTGGTGAGCTAAATCATATGTATTTTTTGTAAAAAATACATGTTCAAAACTTACTTGTGTTGTCTGGCTATATGGGCATGTTTTCTATGTCTCAGAGTGACGGACATGCTCTCTGCGAGGTAGAAGGCAGCCTTTGTAGGAGAGCTATCAATACAGTATTGAGCAAGGTGATGGCAAACTTCCTGATAAACAAACAGGGGAGGGAATGGTCCAAGTCTCTCGAGCAAGGACTCCAGACTCTCAATAATACTCTCTGTTGAAGGTAAAATAGACTGGGATCCTGTGAAAAGTAAAGTAAAATTGAACAAGGAATAAACGCTCTTTGCTATGTGGATTGATTATAGTCCTAATGCAGACAACACAGCTTATGCCTTGATGATAGCTGCAACAGATAAAACTATTTTAACTTCATTGGTTTTGTTCGTTGATTGGTGTTTAACACCTTACCTAAGGTGATATTAACTCACATGACTGTGCCAGCCCAATGGGCGAAGGAAACCACATGGCGCCACAGCCAACAAGCAAAGACAAGGCGGGACAAATACAGGCAATCACCAAATACAAGACGGGACAAATACAGGCAATCACCAAATACAAGACGGGGCAAATACAGGCAATCACCAAAGACAAGACAAATACAGGCAATCACCAAAGACAAGACGGGGCAAAAACGGGCAGTCACAGAACACAATATAAAGACATCACAGCTTCCTGTCTCCTTGTCTGAGAGCATCAGGGTGACAGGATGTGCCCTCTAATCATCCCCTAACGACATGGTTTGATTGATTTGTGTTTTTTTCCAAACTGAAGGGTATTTCACTTATGCAATAGTGGTGTATACCAACAATAATTGACACTATCACAACCATAAGATGAGAAGTGATTTGCTAATGTTGGAAAGTAAATCTTCCTCCAGTGTGAAGTAAAGTAGTATCCTACACTACACTCCAAACAAACTACCCTTAGCCAGAGAGGGCTAACTACACTGGAGGCAAACTCTGGTTGGGTTTGTCCACTCCACACTCTGCCATGCAAAGCCACCCATATATCAGCATCCTTCAGAGGATATTTTTTATACCCAGCCCAGGTGACTTTCCTTGGCAAGATAACAATATACATGTTCCTAGACATCCAAACTTTTTAGTTTATTACTGAACAAAATTCAGTTTTTTTAGTATCATATTGAATTTTTATCATTTTTTAATAAACAACTATGTAATAGTTGAACATTAGAAATAGAGTCAGAATTAAGTTTTTTTTAAATGATGCGTTTAAATGATGACTCAAATGGAGTTAATTCTCCAGGTTAACTTCCATTTAGTGTAGTTAAACTGGACTTCTATAAACCTCTGACATGTACCTACAACTCTTAAAGTACCTCTTTAGCAAAACTTAAACTCAAAAAATCTTTAATACACCTTTCTCAGCCACTCAGTGAAAGCACTGTAAACATTGCCACCCCTTCTCTTTTGAATGTCTTTAACTAAGTCAGAGGCTTTATTAATAAACTTTACCTGGTGTTTGGTCAAATCCTTTTGTATTTACATCAACTGGTGTAAGAGATCGCTGTTTGATCTTTACTCTCGACGACATGTTTTTCATTTTCTCAGTGTAATCTGCAACTCGACTAGCTCTTGGTATTTCTTTTTCCTCGCCATCTTTAACCGACACTTTGCGTGCCGTTCTTCGCTTACGTGTGTTTTTTACAGGTCTTTCTTCATCACTACCTGCTCTTGCTAACTCGATTGAAGAATTCAAACTAACATCAACTGGTGAATCAATTCCGCTGAAATTCAATTCTTTAACTCTCCCTGGCGTACTTTCCAATGATCTTTCCATAGAAAATGTTACTGGAGAAGAATCAAAAAGTGGGCGTGGCAAGGTGGACATATCATCACGGCTCTCTTCATAAGTCGGAACATCAGCCAGATCAATTTCAGTTCGCAGACATAAATAACTTAAATCTGTAATTGTATTCCTGCCCACTTCAATGTCTTGCTCTGAAATCATTTGTCTTGTTCTGTTAGACTTAATAACTTTACTAGAGGTGTTTTTCTTCCTTCCTCTTGAGCTACCAGTTTTTGTTTTGTTAGGTGTACTCTCCGGACTGAAATCAAACACATCTAGGTCAGTATTTCCTGGCTGGGAGACTTTCAATGGTACAGCACTGCGAACAGTTCTCTTGGGCTGTAAAGGTTTATCTTCTATTTTATCAGAATCTTTTGACACCACACGCCTTGTTCTCTTAGGTTGCAAGGGTTTAGTTTCAATTGGATTTGTCAACAAACATTCTTTCGGCTTTACACGAGTTGTTTTTTTAGGATGCAAAGATTTACATTCCAAATGATCAATTAGTACTGGCTCCTCTGCTTTAGAATCCTTTACTGTTCTCTTTGGTTTTAACAATTTGACTTCTGAAAGGTTATTTTTTACTGATCCATCTTCGATTTCTTCTTTTCCCCCCCGCTGAACAGTTTTCTTGGGTTTCAAAGGAATTGTATAAGCGTTATCAGGTGTTTGTCCTTTCTTTACATAACGTTTAGTTTTCTTTGGCTGTAACGGTTTTACATTTTCATCACCACTTGATATGGATTCTTTTGATATTGCCTGCCGAACGGTTTTCTTAGGTTTTAAAGTAGCATTATCAGATAAAATTTGTTCTTCTGTTTTGACATGTCGTTTAGTTTTCTTGGGCTGTAACATTTTTATACCATCATCACTTGAGTTTGATTCATTCAATACAGCATGTCTAACAGTTTTTTTCGGTTTCAAAGGTTTTGTACCCGAGTGACCAGATATAAACGATTCATCTGAAAGAGGAAACAGTGTAGTCTTCTTCCCTTGTAATGGGGAGGTCTCTTCATTTGATTGAATCACATTCGTTTTTCCTGCAGTTTTTTTCTCTATCAATGATTTTACTGTTAATAAGTATATATTTTTGTCTCCATCTTCTCTAGTCTTTCCAGTTCTTCTTGTTGTTTTCGGAACAAGATCCCTGGATTTATCATTCTCATTGTTAGATTTCTTTTTCTCCATGCTTTCTGCGCCGTCTTTACTATTTGGTCGCCTTTTAACTTTGCTCCGATCACTTATTGATAAGTTATTCAATTGTTCACAAACATTTGGAGAGAGATCATCAATTTCAATGTCAGCCATAGTTGCTGTTTTTGGAATCTTAGTTTTTCTTATTCCTTTCTGTTTAGTCCTTTTATTTGTTGTTTCTTCTTTGTCAGAATCAACAATACAAATAGATTTTAAACTGTTTACATTCAAATTACTGGACAAACCATCCCTTTGAGGCTTCTTTGTATTTAAATCCCCCAATGTTTCATCATCAGACTTTTCATCGTCAAGAATAAGTTTTTGTAGGTTTTTGGCCAGAGATTCTGCCTCGTTTGGAGGAGCTTTATCCCTGTTTAAAACTGGAGATGAGATAGCAAGTGAGCTCACACTAAGGTGATTACAAGACAATGGTTTATTTGATCCCATATTGGCTGTTATTATTACCCTAGCTTTGCACACCTGTATCTCTGAATAAAGGTGGAGAATCTCTGGCAACTGCTCCGGGAATCCACAGAGAGAAACCTCCGCCTTCTGTAGGGTCGCCATCGACTGATTTATCTCCCTTTGTGAAAGCTGAACTTTTGATATCCCACATAAGACATGTGAGACAAGAACAGACAGCCAGATAAAAGCTTTCTCACATGAGTCTCCAGTCACAGAAACGGATTTGAGAGATTTTTTCGTTTCCACTGAACACAATGATTTCATCAAAGCATTCAATTTTGAGTGTAATTTAACCAGAATCTTGTGGACATGTTGTAAGGTATCAAGGGCATGGTTGTTGTATCCATTGACCAGGTAATGTTGTGATATGATGACCAGACTGGCACAATGTGTTCGGTGGGCTGTTATATCAGCGCAAGTCAAACACAGACAATCATGGGCATGTTCAAGCAGACCGCACTGATAAACTGATACAGATTCCATGGAAAGTATTTCAACATCATTTTCTTCAGAATTAAATCGATCTCTCATCGTCATGGGAACAGTGTGAAGGACAAATTCCTCCTCAATAAATGGTGACCCAAACCCAAAACAGCTTCGAGTACTTTTTTGATTAATTTGATTGGGGTTAGCTGTTGTTGCACCATCAACTGTATCTGTTTGACAGTTTATGGGCTCCACAATTGGCAAGGTTGTAAAGTCCTCCTCAGAGAGCAGTATTTCTTTAAGCTGTTGTAAGTAGAGCCTGGTATCTGTCACACTGCCGGACACACAGCTTAATCTCCCCAGCTCAGTCAGGAAATGAGAACACCTGTTGTCAAATACACACATAAATTAATACTAGCCTTCATTCTATTCTCCTTGATTATCTTGTCTCAAGGAAGTTCCAGGTCAATTTTCTACAAAACGTTGTTTTATCAGGTCATTTCAACATTCTATGTAGAATTATATACTCTTTACTTTATAGTCCAACAGATAATTTATTTGATTAGGGTTCCACGTCTTACTCAAGGGTATTTCACTTATATGATGACAGATTTTCTATTTGACACAGTTCCTTGCTTAAATACAAGACTCTATTTACCTAATTGGGCAGTGTTGTATGCAATCAATTAAGCGCAATCATTGATTATATTCATGGTTAAACAATAATATCGTGTAAGAAACTGTATTATTATCCATACCATCTTGGTAGTGCTAGTGACTGTGAGAGTTTAAGGCCCTCCTCCAGGAAACATGTGGCTCCTCTAGCATACCCAACCAACAGGTAAGTCTGACCCAGGTGTAATAGCGAGTTCAGCAACTCTGTAATAACCAGCCATCGGTCAACTGGACCAGCACCTGACAAAAGATCCCTCATAATTTGACACAAGAATTCATCAGCTACAATTGTTACCGGTGTAAGTCGGAGAGTATAAAGTCTAGGTAAACTGTTTGTTCACATGTATAGATTCCGATAAAATTTAATCCTAAACATTTGTTTTATATTTGCTAGCTTTTTGTTGACATTTGTTTTCATGCTCAAGAACTAATCAACAGAGTTTAACGGAATGTTAAACCAAAGCTCTAAAGTCTGCATGAGAAACTTATGGAACTGACTGCCTTCTCCACATATACTTAAAAACACATGTGCCAAAATGTAATTATATTTTTTCGTTATTTAATACCTTTAGATGCCAGAGATTCGTCGAGGTGTTTTCCCATCAGATGATACAGTACAGACAGATGACAGCTGACTCCCTCCTGAGCCAGGTGTAGTGGGCTAGCCGACTCTCCCAGATGTTCATTAGCGTGCCCACAGGTGATAATGCAGAGTTTAGAGAGAAGACGCTGGGTACAGCCCTCCAGGAGACAGGACTCTCTAGTACGATGACAGCCAGATCTAACTCGTGTCAACAAATCAGTGGCTAGCTTTCCACAATTTTCCACCTGTCAATCAAAAGACAATAACAGTCAGTTCATATAATGAAAGGCTATGGGCTATTATTACAAGTATCTATTTCCTTAATGAGCTCAGCGTAAGTGTGCTGGGTGAAGAACCCAACACACATCATAAATTTATAATGTGTGTTATTCTAATGAAAGCATAGTGCAGTCTTCTGGAATTATGTGCGAGCAACTTTTCAGTCCTTTTTTGTCCCAATGGTATTTCACTTATAAGAGAGCTGCACTGAGAACAAATGTGTTAAAAAGAATAGTGTGATATCCACAAAAAAGCCCTTTTTAAGCTATGATTAAAAGATGATCTTGAACTCTTTATATGACGAGTGCATAGAAGGAAATTCAGAAATCCAATGCACAGACAACTGAGCCATGACACAGACAACTGAGCCATGGTAAAGGCCAAATCTCAGTGCAAACAAAAATAATTACCTTTCCCATCCTCAGTTCATACTCTGCTTTCAGTAGACTGTAATGGAGGTCTGAAGGATTATCCCATAGCTCTAACACATGTCTGACCTCAGAAGGGACATCAATAGAAGACCACAGACGAACCAGGAACAGTTTAGTCAAAGGCGATAAATTTGTATTAATGTCGGTGGTCATGAACTTCTGGGACAACTGGAGAGCCTGTAAGCCTTTTATGGGCTGGGGAATACAGAGTAATCAGGTGAATATGTGTTTAAATATTTTAATTTACACTTCAATAATATTATCTTGATAATATGAGTACGTTTATTTGTATAAGAATGTGTTAGCCCATAAGATTAATGTTTGTTTGTTTGTTTGATTGGTGTTTAACGTCGTACCATAAGATTAATGTTTGTTTGTTTGTTTGATTGGTGTTTAACGTCGTACCATAAGATTAATGAGCTCTCCATATATGTCCCTGACAATAAATAATAAAAGTTCTTAGAGAGGCATTTAGAAGTTGGAAATCGTGAAAATAGTAAGAGACTCATATGGATAACAACTTCTTAGATTATTGGTGACAACGTTTCAATCCCCTTTCACTCATATGCTGGTGTGTCAGACAAATAGGAGGGGGAAACCACATTCAACAGCAGAGACATTTGTCACCTGGCCACATAATTTATGGGGTCATTGTCAGTCATTTCACAGTTTCAATTTCCATATATTAATTAGTGTTTATATCTTGCTATGTTTCGTAAAGCAGCCACATTTACCTTCTCCACACAGCAGTATATGGCTGCAGTAATCAGCAGATTCTCAGTTACGGTTGAGACATCAAGTTCCTCTGGCACTCTGTTATCCTCTACACATCTTCCCCAGAGAGACAGGGCTGTATCCAGGACGGCCAACAGTTTGTTTTCTGCACTCAGCGTCACACATGGAGATTTTATCTTTGTTTTTACAGTAGATTTCTCTTCCCCATTATCGTCAGTAGTCTCGGCTTCTTCACAGGATGTTGGGCTTTCTGTGGAACGGGATGATGTCTGCAAACAGATGGATGATAAAACATTCATTCAGTGGGTCCATACCATTTTTCAATATATCAAAAGTAATTCTTTACTTCTACTGACACTTTTACATTTGTTTGAGGTTATACTTGAGTTGTTTATGATCATGTGATCAAAGCAAGCCCAAAAGGTCAAGGAAATTATACTGGACATTGCTGATTTAAAAAAACAGGCCCTGAAAACATGATGGATTAACAGTGTGACATGTTGTATTAGTATAAAGTTCATGAACTCCCCTCTATATTGGTACGCCCAGCACACACCTATCTTAGAAGTCAGTATACATCTAAAACTTATTATGTGAAGAAATCGTACTTTTTCAAACTTTATCATCTCACTAAACTTATAAAATACTGAACAATTTATTATAAACTGAAAAATGAAGAAAAATGTCATATTTACTGCTGATATTTGGCTTTGTTTGTTTGTTTGATTGTTTTTTTTGATGTCGTACTCAAGGGTATTTTACATATATGACAATGGGTTGTCCACTTCACACTGTTCCTTGCCTAATTACGATGGAAAACCCAGAGGAAACCTCATAAAAACCAACCCTGCGATTGCCGGAGCCACATCGTGTGACTCACTCATATACCAGAGGGTCGACAGACGGATTCGACCCTGAGGATAATATACGAAGTAGGATTAGTTAGCGCGCTCGCTAACCACTAAGCCATGTCTTAGGTATTTGGCCTATGAGCTGCATTTAAGGCAAAAAACAGAACAATATTATTAATAAAGGCCCCATTAAAAATAAGCTCAGGTTCGCATTGCCCCTAACTTGAGATCTCCTGAGGTTAATAACGCCAGAGTCGCCTACTGAGGAGGACTAGATCGTGACTGGAGGAGTCAAATATAAATGGACTGAATGAGTTTGATACTTACTAAAATTTAAATGTTTTGGATGAGACTGATGTTTAATGAGAGGAGTGACTGGACGAGCTATGTTGATATAAACAGGACGTGATATTTAATGAGATTTAAATGGATTTGATGAGCCTGATATTGGATGAGATTTAAAGGAACTAGATAAATGTGATATTTAGTAGGATATAAATGGAAGGGATGAGTGATATGAATGCAATGAACCTAAAATAGTGTAACTGGAAAAAAGTATTACCTGTTTAGAGAGTTTTTCAGATTGACAGATATAGAGCCAGAGATGTGCCTGTGCGGAGGTGGCAGCCATCACCGGGTTTAGTTCTTCATCATCAACACAGATCAAACTGATCGCCTTTTTTACACACTCAGACGTGTTCCTGAAACAGGATTACAAAGCTTTGATTGTTTGTTTGTTTGAGTGGGGTTTAGTGTTGTACTCAAGGGTATTTCACTTATATGACAACAGATTGTCCACTGCACACTGTTCCTTGCCTAATTACAGTGGAAAACCAGGAGGTAACCTCGTAAAAACCACTCCCGCGATTGTCGGCGTCACATCTTGTGCCTCACTCATGTACCTGAGGGTTGACAGACGGACTGGATCCTGTTAATGGTGTATCGAAGTAGGCTTTAGAAAGCCCATTGGCTAACCACTACGCCACGGCTGCGGGCCCACAAAGCTTTGAAGCACTATTGATAAAGACAAGCAGTACAATGAAACGGTGAACAACAAAGGTTATATTCTTTGGTCATCTTTTTTCTGAACAGTTAGTTCTCTGTGTGGCGTATTGTTTGTAAATTATATTTTAAAAAATAAATAAACCAGGGACTGATAGAACCACTTAATTTCAGTTCATAAAAAGTCAACATTTCCTTTATTTACTATGAATAGTGAAATGCAATTTTAATCAGAGCCTTGTTTAAAATATGAAGGGTTTTCATTAAAACAAAATTTAGTAAATTTATTATAGAAATGACTTCTATTAACCTGTGCTCATTTTATAACAGAGAGTATATCTTATTTGAATAGTCTCAATTTCAGCCAATACTTATAGAAAGAGTTCACAATGAAAACAAAATGCTTTGCCTGTGTACTATACCTGTGTGAACTGAGACTAGGGTTCAGCCACAACAGTTTAGCCTCCTCAATCAAAAGAGCTGCCCTCTTCTGGTGACCTGTGACCAATGCCTGGAGGTCATGGACACACTTCAGTTCAGCTTCTTGTAGCTTTGTTCTGGAAACACAAAAACACCGAATTACAGCTGACTAGTTCTATTGGCCAGTTATTAGTTTAGCCTTAATTAATTATTCATCTTGTCTACATTGGACAGTACTAACATTGGAAATACACGTAACCAACAAAATTAATTACACACTTCAATTGTTAAACAGAATTATTAAGTGATATTTGACAAGATAAACAATCATGTTGTATTAAGACTACCGCATGGACTCAAACATTACGAATAGGTCTCAGGGGAAATCAAAGGTTCAAAAAAGTTAGATGCAGAACAGAGCGATAGCCACTCTGATCATTTGTTGGGTGTGTGTATTAGCTGAAGACTCCCTGTCTGCGCATAGACAATAAACCCACTCAAGTGTCTGAAAAGCTCCACATGTGTTACATCAACATTTAAAACGGTTTAATTGTTACTAGTTTTAACTAAAAGAACAGTCAACTGAATAATAAAAGCTTACGTATATTCCTTGCACAGAAAATTTAGCTTTCTTCCACTGTATTTATTCTGTATTGTGTAGGCCTATGTAGTTTTAAGCTTCAGAACGAATCCAGTATTATCACTCACTCGTTCCTTTCAATAAATTCATGACCTTTGTCATCGTTTTTAATATTCTAAACAGCCCAAGTCACAACTCCTCAATGAGCCTTTTCTACTCATAAAAATACATGATAAAGTTTATCCAGTTTGCCTAATTCCGATAGAACGGTTGTTCATGTCTCGATGACAGTCAACAAACATATATGCGACCTGTTGGCATATAAGCAGGATGATTATGTATTTGATGATGAACTGAGTTCTTTTGACAAATTACATCACAATATTTTAAGTATTTCCAAAAGAACATTGCATATTAAACAGTTAAAACTCGTAACATATCAAGCTGCCGAGTTGGGCATTGAGAACAAGGCAAAAGCCTAAAGAAAACCGATTTCGTTGTCGGCATCTATGTTGTATAATAAGAACAAGAGGTGTCTTTCCTGTTATCAGCCGACATCAGCATCTGATTGAACTTTTCAGTATAATCATCTTTTATCTTTGGATTGTTTGTTTGTTTAATTGGGGTTTAAGGTCGTACTCAAGGGTATTTCACTCATATGGCGACAGATTGTTCACTTCACAATGTTCCTTGACCTATTATGGTGGAAAACCAAGAGGGGACCTCGTAAAAACCACACACGCGATTGCGGGAGCCACATCTTGTGACTCACTCATATACCTGAGGGTCGACAGAATGACTCCATCCCGTGAAGGGTACATCGAAGTAGGCTATACCATCTTTGGAATCTCTACTTTGACTTCTGATTTTTTACCTAATGGTTGCAACGTGAATTCTTCATGTGTAGAAAAAAACCAAAAAAAAAACCCCACAGATTCTGGACTTTAAATCATGTGTGCATGCACAACTGATAAAATTAGGTCAAACACCTGCAGAGCGGAGTAAATGAATAAGAGGTCTGACAATTGTGGACTTTGAAATATCCAAAGCAACATAGCTTCATATCGATGTAAAACATTTATCATTTTGCATATAAATTGCTGCTCTCAAAGACATGTGAGACTACAACAGCGATCTATTTTTAAAATTTGCATAGCTATCTTTTAGTTCCGCGTAAAAACCAGACAGAACTTTTTCTGTGCCAATGTTTCACAACACAATGGCCCCACAGGAGGTTAATGGTCACACTAAGCAGCCAGTAATTGTCATCAAGCAGTACACCTCAATGTGTTTAAAACTTACATCCCATTTGAAGTTAACCCTGGACAGAAATGAAGTGGATATCTGAGTTGACCTGTTCGTAATGTTAGAGTCTATACTTATGTTTGATGGGAATTCAGAACAACAGAAAAACTGCCAATCACACCAATTATTCAGATCGTAACTCTTCTATTTCCCTTATGATTGTAATTTACAAATGACAATTTCAGTGAACAGGTTTGGTTTGTGCACAGGTGTTGTCACTGTAATGCTCACATTCTGAAAGACAAATAAACCCAAAACACCCAAAACACCCACTTACACAGATCTGTATGTCTGGTACATCTTTACTTCAGCTTCTAAAAGGCTTATTTTCTTTTCCGCACTGAATCCACATTGTTTAACACTATCACACAAACTTCTGAAATGAGATTAAAACTAAAATAATAATCTGACAAAAATTATTTCCTTGCAATTACAATATGTTCCTCAAAATGTTACTGTCCATGAGCAAAAACAAGACTTAAGTTTGTTTGTTTGATTGGTGTTTAACGTCGTACTCAAGGGTATTTCACTTATATGACGATGGAGACAAAAATAAAAC
>JAVFBX010209501.1:0-12043 GCA_034783855.1 Mopalia kennerleyi
AAACCAAGATTATCAGGAATGATTTTCCAGGGGTGAAACCAAGATTGTCAGGAATGATTTTCTGGGGCTGGAACCTAGATTGTCAGGAATGGTTTCCCAGGGGTGAAACCAAGATTATCAGGAATGATTTTCCAGGGGTGAAACCAAGATTGTCAGGAATGATTTTCTGGGGCTGGAACCTAAATTGTCAGGAAAGGTTTTCCTTGGGTGGAATCAAGAGTATCAGGAATGGTTTTCCTGGGTGGAACCGAGATTGTCAGGAATGGTTTTCCTGGGTGGAACAGAGATTGTCAGGAATGGTTTTCCTGGGGTGGAACAGAGATTGTCAGGAATTGTTTTCCTGGGGTGGAACAGAGATTGTCAGGAATGGTTTTTCTGGGGTGGAACAGAGATTGTCAGGAATGGTTTTCCTGGGGTGGAACAGAGATTGTCAGGAATGGTTTTCCTGGGGTGCAACCGAGATTGTCAGTAATGGTTTTCCATGAGCCAACTCCAGATGTGTATCAATTGTAGTGATCAAACAAGTTTTGGCTTGCTTGAATAGGGTTTAACTTCGTAATCATACTCAAGGTTATTTCATTCATTTGACAATGGATTGTCCACTTCACAGTGTTCCTTGCTTAATTATGGTGTAAAATCAAGAGGAAACCAGCCCCGTGATTGCCCGAGCCACATCGTGTGATTCACTCCTATACTTGACAATCGACAAAAACTATGGAAACTTTAAATAATTAACTTGTTATTTAATAAAAATGGCATCCAGGTATAACGTTTTGGTTTCATGACTGACAATCTGTGTTTTAACCGAATAACAAATTGGCTGTTGGAAAATAATAGTTATTTACATTGCCCATGGACCAGTCACTTTTCAGATCTCTGTATTATTATGGGCCAGTGAAATATGTATATATGTACAGTCAATGTTACAAATTCAACTATACTGTTCAGTCAGACCATTTTAGCAAATTTGTTGTCTAAAAAGTGAACGCTTAATTGGCTAAAGCTTTTTTAAAATCTTGTTAAGTATTATACCGTCCAGATGTGGTTTGTTACTTGAATAATAAAACTATGCTATGGTGTATTTTAAGAACTGTGGCACAGATACTGGGATATTTGTTTACCTATCCTTACAAGGCAAGAAACATGTCCAGTCATGAACTGTGTTGTACATAGCTGCCACTCCAGAATTGATCCATAATGTTACATGTGAGTTGAGCCGTTAAGGGAAATGTACACAAACACAGCATGTTCAATCTTGATTCTTTCCAGAGTTCGCCAGCACCAATCAATCATCAGTGTTCTAGAAAAGTAGGTCAGCTGTACGAACGACTAAATAGTAATCAAATTTATGCACTGATCGTGGAACCAATAGTTTGACGTAGTTGGCAGACAACACAGCAGTGTACAGCTTATCACACTAGCCACAGAAACAAGACGTTGGTTTACTATTTTTACCTATCTTCAATTCCATTACAGTATGTCCTCAGTCCTCCAATCAAAATTCCATGCCATCAAATACTTTAGAAAAAGAGTATCAGAAAAAGTTTACCTTACAGATATTACTTAAATTTATTATGAGACTTCAGCTTTCATGTTTGGAGGAGTTACTGTGGCTGCTGCAAAGTATTTTGATTCACAAACGTGCTAATTTGTCAGGTAAGTTATTAACATGTATTCAATGTTCACATCACCATTGTTATTTTGCTCATTTTAATAATAAACTGGTATTTTCATGACATAAACTAGTAACAATTATAATGTATGCTTCTTACAAATTTACTTTCTGAGCTGACATCAACAACAACACAATAATAAGCAGGCTTATTTTGTTTGTATGTATGTATGTGTATTTATAATACAGTGTATTAAGCTCTTTTGTCATTATATGACCAGAGTGAATTCAAGTTTAATTTAATTGAAGTGAAGTGATTAAAAATCAAATCATAGGTAGAATTAGTAAATGAATCTCTAGGCCTAGATTTAAAAGACAGTCTAGGTATATATAATAAACGTGTTCAGCTTTCCGAATACTGTTTTTTATTTGGCCATAATGATAAATGGAACTGCGGATAACAAAAGTTTCGCAGCCATGCATGTCATCAAGGGTACAGTTTTAATACGGAGAACCTTAGATAGAAGTTTACACAACAGTCTTAAAATTTGTACCAAAAAAACATTTAGTTACACCCCGTACAAGTTGATACCAATACAGGCAAACTCTGTTTTACTGGGCCGAATAACAACAAGAGTGGAATGAACACGTGTTTGGGCTTGTATACCACATCAGCGCATGTGTAGACTTTCTGTTTACATTCTATCGACCAAGACAAGGTAAACTAAATGTGGCACAGAAAGTAGAGATGATTACTTATCCACTGTGGGCGTGACAAAGTTTTACCTGGTAGTGCATTCGCATGAACCATTGCAATTACTACTGGACCTTTTCTTCCGAACAATTTCTGACAGGCCGCCATTTTGAGTCAATTTCGCACCAATTAATTTGATTGGCTCGCGGTTGGTTCCCAGGCAGGTGGCGTCCCCTGTTACCAATCAAATCGCTTCGCGTCAACGTGGAAATAAACATGGCTGATATTGTACATTCTATGTTTACGTTTGGAAACTCAAAATAAAACGGTGCAAACTTAAGAAAACTAATACCGCTTAACTTTCAGCAGCACATATATCAATCTCTGTTTCGTTAGCTTTCGATTGGTATGCGGCTTACCAAAGTTAAACCTTATTTTATAGGGTTTTGAAAAAAAATATATCGAAGGCGATGATCAGAGGGGAATGAATGAATGAATGCAGGGACCGACACGATGCGAACATATCAGCAATGTTTATATCGCGAATTTAATACCGGCAAAGACAAAAAATTAATCCTGGATTCCTAAACAAACGAAATTGTCAAATATAGCTTATTTTGTTTTCATGGAATGAGGTTTTTCGCGCCCGGACATAACATCTATATACTCTCGGCTATGTTCGTACATTTGCCTACCATAGAAACTATTTCATAATATTGTTAAAATTATTCTTATCAAAATGCAAGTGATCAAAGCAAACATTCTGCTATTTAAATACATTAAGATAAGATGGATCAAAAAGTTAATATTTTCTACGAAGTAATGACTTATTTAGTGGAAAATATTTGCGGGAATTGATGTGCGCAGAGTTCATGCGTAGTGAATTTGGATATTTGGCGGGACAGGTTTCAGACTGTAGCTAGCTTCGGGGAGGTGTCTTTGTGCTTCTTGTGCTCTCTTCTTTGCAGCTATTACTTTGGTTCATGCTACTAAATGTTGTTGGATACTTTTGGAAGGAACTAGGTTAGAATACTTTCGGTTGAATTGTGTTATATCTGGGTGTACACGTCACCCGGATCGGGCCGACCACCCAGCTGTGAACGCGAGGAAGTCCCCCATTTTGTTCACTGCAGGCTGTCTTTCTGCATACGGGGGCGGGTAGCTGAACATTTTACAGTGTTCCCTCTTGTTTTATGTTCATATTATGAGCACGATGAATATCGACTGATGTCGGTTTATTTCAGTATGGTCATTTGATAACAAAAATTATACAGCAGTGACGATAAGAAAATATAACTTCTGTCGCATCGGACACTGTCGGACTTTACCAGTTGATGGATTTGTGTTGCAACTTTCCGCTTTTTTTTGTAGTGGTTGCCTAGCTGGCACCTGTGATCGCAGTTGAAGAATGTCGCGACGAAGGTAAGGATTTACAAACCTGTTCTTTGCTAAAATAATTATTTTGTGAGCGGTGCATTAATTCCTGTCAATTTTGCTTCAAGATTATTTTTTTGCTGCACCCCTGGATTCAACGATACTTTTTATCTGTTTCAGTGCGAGACTTCAGTGTCGAGCACCGGGAGAGAATGATGAAAATGTTCGTGTGAGCAGGAAAAGGAAAGCCGAAGACGTAAGTTCTTTTATAATTTCTAAAATTCTATCCTTTTTCATATGCATTAAAATTTTGCCAGTGCCTATCTTGTGAAATCCCCGGTACCCTCTCTCCAAGTTTGTCTTTGTTAAAATACTATCTAATGAACTAATCCTATTCATTTTAGGAGGATGTTAGAGCTATGGAAGTTAGTAAAAGAAGGCATCAGTTTCAAATTCAAGTGAGTGAATTTTTCTCTTTATTTCTTTCTATAATACTGTCATAATCGGGCTGATCTTTCGCGCCATCTTGCTTTGCTGCATCGTCTGGGCACTTTGTGTAACAGCGAATGAAGAAAGTTGTCGTTTTCGCCTATAACGTCCGCGATGGTAGATTTAATCGCAGAGATTTTAAGTTAAACAATATATGAAGATCTGGGTGAACTTTTTAAGTTGTGTTTCTCTGTTTTAATGGAGGATTTAGAATATTAAGTTGACCGAATTTGACATGAGAGAGTCCGCCATGTTGGCATGAATATTCATGAAGTCACGTGGTGTTGCTAACATTTCTTTGTCGCCGATATATCTATGGAGTTTGCACCCACTTTTGTCCCAATTCTGTAACCTGTGAACAATTTACCTTGTCACACTATTTTTTTATGATTCTATTCTAACCATCATATTAATTTCATTTCATGTATTTATAATGTTCATTGCCTTACAATGCTTTTGAATAGCTTAATACCTTGATGAATTTAGTTTGCATTGAAAAGTCAAGCCCTTGTTTGCTTTTATTTAACTAAATGTGTTTATTGGAAGTTCTCTCCTGTTTCATATACATAGTATTTTAACACAAACTGAATTCACTATTTATTTGTTCTGAAGTCAACTGAATAATATTGGGGAAAATAACATCATTGCTTTTATTGTTCTATAGTGTCGTTTTCTGCTATTAATTTGTTTGGTTTAATTGTGTATACCTATTCACTGGACTTTGTTAAGGCTTTAAATTAAATTAAAGCAAGTCAAGAACACATGTGGGGTGACGGTCAGTGTAGCTTAGACATATTTTAAAATTTATTTAAGAAACACAGGTGTGGCCTCAAACTGGTTTTTCTGTTTGCTTTAATTATGGGTACCTAGTGGGTGGGAGGTTTAAATTGAGGAATTGTCTATAATAGTATTGAGGGGTCTAGGTTTTAGGGGTAGGGTTGTTTGTATGTTAAAATGTGTGTAGCTTTTATACAGGGATTCACTAGATATATGTTCTTCCTTTGATAATTCAGTGTGTTGTGATTTACTATTTTTTAATGTAGGACACTTTTTATTATTTTATTAGGATATTTATCATTAAATGGTGCAAAACCCAACAATGCTGTTTAAGTTTAATGCACAAGGGGAATTTTGGTTACGATGGTGTATAACATTGTGAAAAATGTTTCATAGAAATTAGTTTTGTCTTGGTGCAACATTGAGTGAGACGCTAAAAACAATTTGGGAGTTTTATTGCAGTATACTATACAAATGGCTTTCATCAAAAAGTTCTCGAAACAGCATAAAATATTAATCTTTCTTAAAATAGATGTTTATTTGCTATTTATTTTAGTGAATGTGTGAATGCATCATACTTTTTGTTTATCTTCCGTCAATCAACTGGCAAAAAAACTGCTAAACCAATTCTTAGTCCGGCAGGGTCTGGTGTGATTGAGCAGGCCTGTGCTGTTGTGGAGAACGGACAAAATGGGTCTTCCCATGGTTATGCTGCTATGCAAACTTATTTTAGGAGGACCGATTTGTAGATTTCCCAAATTGTTTGCATTTTGCTTCTGATTTTGGCAAATTTTGTCAATCCAATGATCAAAAACTTTTTATTTTATAAAGGCAAATTTGCTTTATTTTTCATAAATACACATAAATGTTTTTAAAAAGTCAGCAAAACATTGGCAAATGTTCGGTTATCAGAATATTTTTAAGGACTGATTTAAAGGTTATGCAGAAAAAAATTACAGCACAGGACTTTTAAGCTTCTGTTGCTCTGGTTTTCTCAGAGCTAAGGGGCAACATTGAGACCTGTCTGTTTGTGATGTGTCTGTTTTATGTTCTGTCATGTCTGGTTGTTGTCGGTGTCATGACAGTGAAATAACCTTAAGGATGACGATGAACACCAATCTATCAAACAGAATCTTATTGTGATATTTTTGATTTCACTAGTATTTATTTCCCTGTTTAGTTGAAAGCTTTGACTGTAGCAGTCATTGGGTTAGTGCTGGCATTTGCTGACAGTAGCCAGGTTATCCTTGTGCTGGTATTTGTTCTATGCTCTGTGCTTATTCAGCAGAAACTGCCTTCTGTTCAGGTAGACAATAGACAGTCGTGTGCCAGATCTTAGCAGGCTCAATATTCACACACTCACCTGGATGCAAATTAACCAAAGCAGCCGACCAATCAGAGAGCTGGATTTCACTTGTCACTGTCCATCCACTCGTGCCACGGGGCTTTACAAAACTTCAAAGTGTAATAGTTTATTGGCAGAAGAGTTGGTAAAGCAGATTTTGCTGTTGAATAGGATTTACACCTGTCACAGAATGGAGGGAAGCCAGTGGACAGGCTGGTAACAATAACTGGGTAGTTAACAGGCACTGACTTTAGAATGGAACTGTTTTAGGGCTGGTTAATATTGAATTGTAACACATTGTGATACGTGGGAAGAAAATGCTTTAGATATTATAATACAGCTATCGAGATTATTGTCCCACATAATGATAGCTGTAACCAGACTGAAACTTTTGGTGATTTCTGAATCTGTATATTTTTCTTTCAAAAAAAATATTTTATTTCAATACATATGTATATCTATGATAATATTATAATTAAAGTAACAAACCGTTCATATACATGTTGCATTCTTCTTTACATTCAAATATTTCTTAATCTGTGCTCTTATTATTATTAATTACTTTTTTTTGTCTATTTACATGTATAAGTATATTTACATGTTATTAAAAAAAAATAGGATTTACAAATCTTGCCAAAAATAAGGGTTTTTTTGTATATATGAAAATTTGTTGATTAATTCATCAATAGATTATAATTGTAATAACGACTGTAAGAATTTTTGTAAATATTGATATATTATTAGCTAGGTATAATTAGGACATAAAGTTATTTTATAGAAAAAAGAAACACACTCACATTAATTATTAAGATAGCTATTAATAAAAATTTTCTATGATTCTTTGTGTTGATGTATTGTGTGTGTGAGAGCCTGCCAGCTGGTCACTGGTCAGGACATACAGCTGCTGGGAGAGTTTCCCTCCACACATTCATGGTTACAATGTACTTATATATACACCTCAACAGATGTTCCTCAAGCATACCCCAAACTTTTCTAGTGAGTGTTGGAGGGAACATTCTGTGGCTCTGGCTGGGTGGTAGCAGGGAGCTTGTTGTTGCCCTGGTTGGGTGGTAGCAGGGAGGTTCTTGTTGCCCTGGCTGGGTGGTAGGAGGGAGCTTCTTATTGCCCTGGTTGGGTGGTAGGAGGGAGCTTCTTGTTGCCCTGGTTGGGTGGTAGGAGGGAGCCTCTTGTTGCCCTGGATGGGTGGTAGCAGGGAGCCTCTTGTTGCCCTGGTTGGGTGGTAGGAGGGAGCCTCTTGTTGCTCTGGATGGGTGGTAGGAGGGAGCTTCTTGTTGCTCTGGTGTTCTCACATCTACATCCTGGTTATGTCTTTGCAATTCGTCTTGTGATTGGGTGTTGCCAGAAGCATTGAGGGTGTTCTTTAACCCAATGAAATCATTTAAATCACTTTAAAACTATGTGAAATCAGCCTCCGTTTATTTAAATCTGACCTATATTATATAATATAAGCGTAATCAAACTCAGCATTGCTGGATATTAGCAGAATTGTGTTAACCTTTAGCCCATAAAATTTACTGGTGCTAGGGGCAACAGGATGCTGATCTGTTAAGTTCTTGTTTGTTCAATTGGGGTTAAATGTCGTACTCAAGGGTATTTCACTTATATGACGATGGATTGTCCACTTCGCACTGTTCCTTGGCTAGTAATGAGTGGAAACCTTCTAACAACCACCCCCACAATTGCCGGAGCCACAACATGTGACTCACTCATACAGTCTGACTCAATCCTGTGAACAGTACATCGAAGTACCATGGCTGCGGACCTCAGATCTATTGTCTTCGTATCATGTCTTGTCTGGTCGTTGTTGCCATGGTGTCAGCAGTATATTTCCGCCACCCATTGGTCTGGTACCCTGTCACAGGAGTGAAATAACCTTATGTATGGCATTAGACCCCAATCAAAGAATTAAAATTCATTAAAACACAAACACAGTTTCCGTACATAACCATTAACAAAGATAGATAACAAATATATAAAAAAAACACTTTAATTCAATGGTCACCAGAACATAATGGTAAACGTGTCTGACAGAAACTTTTTCTGGTAGGTCTGAAGACAAATTATGTGGAATTACACTGATCGTTTGACTAGAGTAATTGTGACCACCACATAACCAAAGATCCCATGATGTGCAGTAAAATGTGTCCTTTATCAGATTCCTAAAACCATATGAATGAAGATGTCAGCCTAGCTTTTGTTTAGTTGCTGGGTGAAATAACATGTATTACCTTTGCCCAGATGTCTTTTCATGCTTTATTTCATGCTTGACACATCCATGCATATCAATTGAAAGTGAAGACGTTAAAGGCCTGGTTTTTAATGGCTGACTAGTTTCCCAGGCTCTGTTTTCATTGCCTTGAGAGCTGCCTCACTGGAGCAGACAAGAATGACTTCAGGTAGAAAAAAAATACCTGTGTGAACCAACTAACATCTTAACATACCTTGACCTCATTTTACCTGCCTAAATCAACAATCTGCAGAGCATACCTGAACAGCAAGTAGACTCTTAAACCATATAAACTCACTACAGGTGACCAAAAAACACAGACACTGAATTAAATGTTGAGCCTATGACTGTAATTGAGTCAAGTTAATTTCCAATATCTCTGTCTATTATGGACACACATAAAGAAGGAATACTAATCAGTCTGTGTTTATATATATATCTATGTAAACTACATTTATGTCATACTTTATACTTCATTGTTGAAGTTGTGTTATATGCATTTGATTTGATTTTGTGTACATGTACATGTAGTTGAGTGAAGCCAAGGTTAAAAAATATATGAAATTGTTGTCTGCTTTAATAACTACATGTATTGCACACATCAGTTGCTGTAGAGTTGATTCCTACCTCAAACACAATTGTGTTATTTACTTATATCTCCATGGATGAAGCACAAGACATTAATTAAAATCCATGCCAGGGCTTAATTATTTTATTCCTGTCTTAAGTTTATTTTGGGCTGTTGTGATGTTACCCTGGTGCTTTTCGTTTCGCTTCTGAAATTATTAGACCAAATTTGAAATGGACTTATCAGTTAAAACATGTGTCTGATCTTAGAATATCAACAAACTAAGTACATGTACATGTAGTTATCTTTTTTCACGGAGTGTTGACCTTAGGTTTATCATGATTTCTGGGATATAGACTTGGAGAGGTTTTATCTGTGAACAAGTGTGAGACCAAAGACTGCTGTGTGGACTTCAGGACAGATATCCAATGTTCACTACTTCTAAACTGATAATGAAGTCTACACAGCTTTAAGACAGAAACACATACTTTAACTAGTTCTAAGTTCCACTGATATCCCCAGTTCCAAGGGACCCCTTTAAGTAGATTTTTGGTGACGTTTACGGTTAGAGCCCTTTACATTTACACTTTATACCATTGCCCGTGGAATAAAGTCCTGTGATCATCTTATCTATTGTTTGTTGTCATTGATGTCTAGTGAGGTTCACCATTGGACCTCCATGATGTCACTCGGGGGGAAATAACAAATGTGATAACAAACCTTCCCTGTTATTGCCTCCTGTTCAGCCGACTCTGTGTTAGGAAGAGTTGTATTGCTATAAATAGTTGATGCCATGCTGTGTGTACTTTACCTTGTTTTTTGGGGATATTTATGAATAAGAATCTTGCCCTATATATGGGTTGGGTATAAATATTTAAGGGTTCATTTAGACTATTAATGAAAGCATAAATCAGATCACTGTATTTCAAGTGAAAGAAGGGACAATCTAATTATATAAGGATGGGTGGCTAGTATGGGTGTAGGACAAAAGGTCAAGGGGACAAAAAGTCCAAGTTTACTTGATAGTTTATATACAAATGCAAAACAAATGAAACTCTTGTACAATCCGCTCACAAGACCCATTTATCAATTCCATTAAAAACGTTTTTCAGACGGAAGGCATAACACAAAGCCTACAAATCAATCTAGCTGTCATTTTTTTTCCACCGCATTACATCTTCATTGTAAATGCTTGACCATTGTTATATGATCAAACTGACAGGTTTAGAAACTGGTCAGCAAAAACCTTAATGAGTATTGGGTAGATCAGTAAATAATGTGTTCTTAACATCAGCCCTGTTGAAAGCATTCACTGAACACCTAGGGGAGTCCAGCGAACCATTATCTCTCCTCAATGGCAGTGTTTTTATAGAACACTCTGACATAATTCTTTATCTGATAGGCTTTTCATTTGCCACAGCTGTGTAAGTATCTGGGCCACCCTCCACCCCATTCGTCCTGTCCACCTATCATGGTCATCTCGTGGATAAACCTGTTTTATTGGGTCCACACCTCTACAGAAACACCATACCTTGTTTCCCACCCACAGGTTATCTCAAATACAATAACCCATCGTTTATTTTCTTGTAAAACCTTTAAATTTTGTCCATATACTTTACAGTTTTCCGGGCTGGATAACTGGGAGATTTTGGTCGCACTGTCCTGCAGCTGCTCACAAAATTGTTTTCTGTTCTCCCATTTGCTCATTTTGCTGATATTTGCGATTGACTTTAAATCCAACAGCAAAAATAGATGCTTCTTAAAACAAATTGGAATCCATCAAGTTTGTGTGCCATTGATTAGGCCTTAAAAGTGTGTGTGTGTATACCTCATTTCACATGCCCTGGCATAGGCATAATATACAGTGTTTCATACTACATATATCTTGAATGTGTAGGCAATCTCTGTCCACCCTTGGGGTAGCCCCCTTACCCCCCAGTGTATGAAACCGCCCATCTGGACAAGTCTCACCACTTCAGATAGGTTACAGTGATTGCACCATTAGGCATGTGGGATACATTATACTAGCTGTCCCGACCAACTCCCCTAGCCAGCTCACTGCTGTACATGAACCTATGGCAGGACCATCTTGTAATACATGCCTACTGTGTCCTGGATAAATTAGCTATCCAGTCATAAAACACTTAATTAGGCATTCTATCCTTCCTCAGAACCCATTAGATTGGCACAAGCTGGAAAAAATTGCCCAAAGATTACCAATTAACCGGTCTCTAAGACTAATGGATAGAATAGGTACCTGTTGGTGACCCATTCCCCAGGCCCTTCATCGTTCACCATACCAAACTTATAGGCTCTGTATGCCATTAATTGACTCCTACAAGATTGTTGTCTAAACTCATGGACACCTTTACTTGTCAATAAAATAATCCAATTGCCCGAATTACGTTGTGGATTTTTTCCCATTGCAATTGTTTTGAACCGTTTAGAACTATGAATAGATCTTTGATGTGGTCGTCCAGTAGTTATGTTCTGATTGCTCATTTTGATGGCACCTCTATTCAACCATACCCAGGCTTTGAACAGATTTCCAGGACTGTGAGTTCTTACAAGAATTTATTTCTGAGATCCAGTGTAAAATATCTCTTCAGTTGTATAGTCTATATGATATTGAACTGTATAATATGATTAACTCTCAACTTAGACTCAACATTGAAAGTCGAGAGGTGGGTGATATTACAGAATTTCATGATATTTACATGTTTTACAAATTTGTTGTGTTTTCTCTTTACAGAACCAATGGATACCAATTTCCGAGAGCACGTCCGTCCCAACATGCACCATTATCCCCGACCAGACCCCGCCCACCGAATCCGACGGTCACACCACCCCACAGGAATTCTTCATCGGATCCAAGTTTCGATTCCAGAATTACTTCACAACTCCACCACACTCCCGATTGTCTCCCCTACCAAAGT
>JAVFBX010209512.1:0-12039 GCA_034783855.1 Mopalia kennerleyi
CCTTTACAGTATGACCGAGTTATGGCTTTAAATTATGCTTCAAAATTAGACTTGAAACAATGTACGTTAACCGCAGGGTCGAGACTTCCTAATCAAATAGATTTCCTGGTAACTACTTTGTCCGAGACACGTTTAAGCATTATGTATCAAGTATGTAGTGTAATTGTCAAACTGCTTCCCGCCTTAGTTGTGAAGGAACCTTTATTGATATTCTTTTGTCGTATTAATATAACGTATATTTAACGGTATTTGGTTTCTATATTTTACGCCCAAATTGATCTTAAAGTGAAGCAGTTACTAAATAGGTTAACGTAAGACGGGACATGTGGTATTTGGATTTGCATAGATATGTAGACAGGGTTCGGATTATTCCGTTAAGCTTCTGGAGCGGCTATTGCTCAGTTCGAAAATTGTATGCTCAGAATAATCGAATAGTATGCTCAGTCAAATCGAATAGTATTCTCAGTCAAATCGAATAGTATGCTCAGTCAAATGGAATAGTATACTCAGAAAAATTGGAATAGAATGCTCAGTCAAATCAAATAATATGCTCTGTCAAATTGAACAGTATGCTTAGTCAAATCGAATAATATGCTCAGTCAAATCGAATAGTATGCTCAGAAAAATCGAATAATTCGCTCAGTCAAATCGAATAGTATGCTCCGTCAATTCCAATAGAATGGTCAGTCAAAATCGAATAGTATGCTCAGTCAAATCCAAGCGATTGCCTTTATAGATGAAATCTCTCAACAGTTGTCGTTGTTGAGTTACTGTGGAATTTCAGGAAAACTTTGTATTATGTAGGTCTATATGATTTGTTGGACTTTAGATTTCTTATCCTCGATTTGTTCATTTATAGTGATAACCAATGAATGAAATTGGCTCAAATAACTTAAGAATCATGTCATTTGTCCCAGCTGAATTTATAGAATATTTAAAATTATTTAGTTTGGTTGTATCATGTATAAATCCATTGTAAAAAGAGGTCTTGGTGTCCCCTTTGCTGTCATTGTAAATGCCTATACGCAGGCGTCAGACTGTAAACAATAGTCGCTTTTCAAGAACCGTTGGGAAACATTCCCGTCATCGAGTTATATCATTTGTGTATGCCACAAATATGTGATGTCATAAAACATTTTCAGTTGTTGCGACTGTTGTAATCATTTGTTATCCGTGGCATCTCTAAATGGTTTCACACCAAAGATACACAACATTTTTTAGACTTGTCGCTGCCGTATCTAGTTTGGTAGATTTCCCTATGGAAGCGCACTCTTGCTTACTGAGTTACCAATATCCACGAACGGAAAAAACAACTTGTAAATATACGAAAAACTGATAATTGACAGGTGGCATAAAACCAAAACATAATCAAATTAAGGTTGATGGCTAAATACTAATCAAAAATTATGAACATGATGAACATCTTCATTTGACAATTATGGCATTATACAGTTTTAATAAAACATCCTCCTCACTCTTTTTTGAATTGGCGGCCATCATAAGTTGAAAACTAGATCATAAAGAGATGAGAAATGTGTCATACAATAAATTGAGTCACATGTCCGATAGTTGAGAAGAAAACAAGTTAATTTAAGCAACAACTCAACTTTTACTGGGCATGCGCAATCGTCACAGGCATTTTGATAGTTGGAGTAAAAAATGCACAGATGCAAAGGCTGCATAAAATGCTACAGAATTAAAACAAACTCTCATTTTTTTTTTTGGTGCCAAAATCTAGCTGTGGTTATTTCTCGTTACAGATGTTAAACTAACTCAATATGTTCTCGAGTGGTCTTCTCCAAGGTCAGACATATAGATCAATACGATGCTAGTTGTTGTTTGGCTATGCTTCATTATCTTCTTGTTATCTTCGTGCAAAGTGGAGATTTATTCAAAGTTCAGCGTAAGCCACCGATGCCTTGTGCATAATAAACATATGACATTACTCAGAAGCCTCGGATTGCTGGAATATTTCCGCCTGATAACTCTAGATCTCACCAGCTTGCCGTCTAAACTGGTCAACAGGGACAAACGAAGAATCTCGTCCTTGTATACTTCCTTTACCTGCTGACAATCCACTCGAAAATTAAAATAAACGAAATCTGGCTATAATGCATGATACAATATAACGCAAATCGTTTCAGTGTTAGATTTGATAAAGTAATTTGATATTTATCGACTGCGTTGTTAGTAATCATTAGGCACGGCGTTATCTCAACAGTTACCATTGAAATTATCCTGAGTATTTGATTGAACAATTTAACACGCTGTCAAATAGATTAGGGTGCATCGATCACAAGCCCATCTTCCCGAGGCAAGAGAAGAAGATCGTCGAATTATTAAAGCCTCTCTCCCCTTCTTACCTTGCCTCCAAAGGCGATAAAGCCTGAGTTAGCTAGGGTTGACCACGGCTGCTTTTGGATGACCTCTCTTTACTCTACCCACCCGATGGCGGCTTCTTAGAATAAGAAAGAGACGTCTAAACACAGTACGACAAGTAGATATTTTTGTAATATATACATGCACGATATTAGTACCATTAACGAGTCCTGGCGTCTTCACAGACATGTCAATTGCCGTGGCGCCAAGCTTGTTTGTTTGATGTGTAAACGCCTTTTTGATTAGCCTACGTGTTTCTACCATAGTCCAATGAAATTTTGTGCCACGTTTTTCGATCGAGTTACAGCAAGGGATGGTACTGTGTAAGTCTCGTCTTACACATACTGACCCTTGCGTAGGAAGATGCTAATTACCATGTTCGGCTTAGTTTGTATTTTTTCTCGGAATGGCACTTAAACCTTTACAATCAAAATGTGACAATAATAATTTTAGGGCCATCGCGTCAATGTAATTTAAAAATTGATATAAACTCATTATTTATTCAACTTTATTTTATTTTACAAATTTTACTAAGAAATGTTACAAACATTATTATCCCATTTTGTTTGACAAGTTTTACTGGGATGTGGTATAAACATAAACAGAACATTTAATATTACAAATGTTAAAAAGATATGATATAGCCATAAACATTACATTTTATTTTATTAAGATATGTTATGAGCATTTAATATTATCCGCTAAAGTGTTCAGTTACTTCTTGTTTGCTGAATAAATGAACCCCTCATTGGTTGTACGCTTTCTAAATAAATTTGCCAAATTAACACTGAGTGCTCTTTAAGCCATAGAGTATGTCCGAAAGTCGAAGATATATCAGACCCAAACAAACTAGACGTATTTATCCATCTGAAACACAAATAAAGAGCCATTTAAGTGTTTATTTATTAATGTTGACAAAAAATCACATTATTCTTGAATCGAAGAAATAGATACAATTTATCTTCCATATTGAATCAAATCAGTAGATGTTGTTTTAATGGAATAAATCCCCTTATTAAAAGTATTTCAGTTAAAGACCAAATTGACCGTTACCGGATATTTTGATTACCCTTAGACCAGTCTAATTAAAATCAGATCTCAAAAATGCTCCCCGTGTTTTGTTTGTCGCTATAATATTGAGGTCTAACACAATCACCCCACCTACAACGTCGATTGGTTTCTTAAATTGACCAACCACAGAGCTGCTTCTCAATTCTGATTTTTAAAAGCCGAAGATTTCCGCCGACGAACCGAAGTTTCCCGACTGCGTATGTTTACATGACCAACGGATACATCATGTACGAACAATCAACAAACACCATTGAAAAAATAAATTTGGAGTGGAATGTGATTATTCCATGTTTATATGCGGCTTACAACATTAACGCAGATGAAAATAGGACAACTTCTGCTTGTTTTCGCTGAATTCGTTATTTACCACGGCCCCGTGTCATCTGTGTTTTCATTGGACAACTGAAATTGTGGCCTTTCGTGAACCCCAGTTAGCTTGACCTAATTGAACAGCATTAGTAGAGTGATTGCCTTAGATCTCAATATATAGCGACAAACAAAACCTGGGGAACATTTTTGACCCCTAGATAACCTCCAATTTCGTCCATGACAAATCCTACCTTTTTTGGTTGCGACAATATTCGACCATGTATTTGAACAAATTCATGTTTTCTGACAAATGTTGATACTTTCTAACTGAAATACTCATCTTCTGCCTCTCAGACACAATTTCCGAGTCTTTAAAATAGCTTCTAAAATAGTAATTTTATGGATTTGGGTATGATTTAAGGTATTTCGTTGACCTTTAACGTCACACCTTAAGCTGTTTTACTGTTTGGTACACCTCATGGGCATAGAAGTCCATTTTCGATGTCACTATCGGTAAGCCATGATAAGAGACAACCTCGGGAATTTGAGCGACAGACACCGCACGGAATGTAGCTCACCGAAGAAGGATTGGAAGTTCAGTCAAATCACTAGCAGTTTGCTTTGACAACTTTCGAGCTTAATACAAACGCTGGAAATATGTTTTTATCTCGAGTTGTTTTGTATTTTACGTCCGATTTGACTGTTGTCTTTGTTTGTTGCCAGTGGCGGCGAGAGTGGATTCTTTCACCCATTGTGCTGACACGCTGTAATAAAAAACCCTTAAGAAACCTGTTATGTACATACCGTGCTGACAATCTAAGAACCCTGTTATTTACATACCGTGCTGACAATCTAAGAGACCTGTTATTTACATACCGCGCTGACAATCTAAGAGACCTGTTATTTACATACCGTGCTGACAATCTAAGAAACCTGTTATGTACATACCGTGCTGACAATCTAAGAAGCCTGGTCCCCAGCACCTCCCGACACCCTCTCTGACACAGTTGCCGCTACATGGTCCACCTTTTGATAGAAAAATATATTTTTTAAAGGTGAAACTGTGGGTTGGTTGCTGAAACTGTAAGTAGGTCCAGCGATTATTTGGACGCTGGCAGATATGTTTAAGATTCAGTGAGCGTAGGTACGCGCATTCGTGTCGTGGAGAGGGAAATTGTAGGACACGGGGCACACTCTCATGTGATCTGGAAAAACCGAGTAAGTCTGCTGAATGCCAAAACGAGCCAACAAAGGATAAGTATCCATGGCTTGCTGGAGAGGTTTTCCAGATAGAAAACTGCTAATCGGACAAGTTTCACACAATTTCATGTGATAAAATGAAGGGGTAAAACGTAGTAAGTCTGAATATGGGTGTAACTAACCTTTTACCTAAATTAGACTTATTAGGGTTTTCCAAATCAAACAAGTGCTTGGTATGGCCTTTTTCGTTCTATTGATTGATCTTTGAATGCCAACATGCGCTAGCTAATTCTTCAAACCAATTCCTCAATTCACAGTTAAATAAATGCTCCATTCCGAACGGTTCACCAGAGAGAATATATCCGTTTTGAGCTGATGAAACATCAGAACAGCCTTCCCGTGTTATGCGTATTCTTCTAAAACTCGATTAAATCCATAGCATCTGGAATAGTTCGCGATTGGGAAGACCAGTTTGATCAGCAAAGGTCAGCTCCAGGCATTCACCTCAGCCAGAGTTCATCCGGACATTGCGACCAGCACTGCATGCATGGTATTAGAGTATTCATCAGGATAATCCTAGGCTTGATAGCTTGTGGCACAAACTCAAAGTCGAGACGATCCCACCAACAAGAAGTAAAAAATTAAAAACACGAATTCATGAGCTACCCCCATCTTCCGGGAGCAGTAGGGGAAAGAAGATCGTCACATTAATACTCTTTATTTCCTACCTTGCCTTTATGTACGGAAACTCCTGAGTTAACTAGAGTCTGCAACAGCTACTTTCGGATAACATTTGTTTACACTACCCAATCAGATTGGAGCTTCCATTAGAAAAAAAAGAGGCGGTCTAAAAACAGCATAGCAAATAGGCTATACATGTACACGCACAATCTGAGTCGCATTAACGAGTCCTGACGTCATCACAGACACGTTAATGAGCAGTGACGCCACGCTTGTTTGTTGCCGATTTTTACTCGTAAACGTTTTTCTTATTAGCTGCTTCTTTCTAAAATAGTCCAATTAAGCTTTGTTTTGTTGCCACTATGAACAGAAACAAGGTATAAATGGGAAAATCTGGTCTCACGCATATTGACTCAGGCAATGGGAAGATGATCTTCTCCAGGCAAATCTGATGTCGCCATCTTTCATCAGCTTTGCCACGCTCACCCCCCGTTTCGGCGATCAGACAAAGATCAAAGCGAGTTTAAAAAAAAGTGACCAATCAAAGACAACTGCCATTTTAAAAACAGTGTATCGCTTCTGTCGGAATATCATAGTAAACAGTATCGAAAGACAATATTTAGTTGGAGCATTGGCCCTAATAATGCGCAGTCTTGGTTATCTGCTACAGCTGTCATGTTAAGGTTCGTCCTTACTTTCTTAAATGGAACTTTGGGGTATTTCAATGTTCGGAGCTATAGCAAAGAGATATTTATAAGGCACCGTGCTTCGCGGTGCTGCGCATTGCCGATCACTCGAACGAGGAGGGATAACTCCTCCTTGCTGGACTAGAAATAGAGGAATAGAGTTTCACGTCAGGACAAGCTTTTGGTGAATTGATAAAGGAAACAAATTAATAGTATATGCCATCATACTTACAATTGCTGTGTGTAGCCTCAAAACTGACGGTTTGAGTGTCTTGTCTAACAATCTGATCCCAATCAATTGTGTTCACATAACACAGGTTACGATTGAGTGAGAATAGAACGTCTCCTCTCGATATCTCTATACAAAAGTAAAAGAAGAGAATAGTTTCAATTTTTTTTGAGTGCTTTCTTATGGTAAATGGTTTCTTATTATGTGCCAGATAACAGTAAGCCATTTTTTATCTGCAATATTAATATAATTTGGCTGGAAGCACATCAAGTCAAGCAAGGTTGGGACAAAATGCATAAATCCGCCATCGTCAAAAACGTTATGATCTGAATACGAATGGACACAAACTATTTTTAAATATGAAAGAACTGTAAAGTATAATCATGCAGAAATTGAAAAACAAGTTTATGTCCATTCGTCATCAGATTTCCAGGTAAAATTATGAACGCCGTTATCAGACGTATCGCTGCCTAGCCCCTTAAATTTTATGGGGCTTTCTTCTTTTTTCCCCCATTTTTTTCACTTTAAGCTCACTTTGTATTTATTTAATAAAATAAGACAAGCAAACGATTACTCTGAATACTATATTAGTAGTAGCTCACTTGGTAAGATACATACCTGTTAAAGAAGGCAGCAGGAGATGACGAAGTCCTCTAGACGAGTCGGTGTTAGATGTCAAGGCCACAAACAAGCCGTACTCAGAACCCCTAGATGTTCTGAACAGATAATCTCCCCTTATTTGTTCTAAGCTCACCAGGGGAATTGTGTCGGCATACACTGCAGCGATCATGACATATCCTGTTACTACCCGGATTTTGCTCAGGAAGGACAGGTAATAACTTTTCGCCTTCGTCTGTAAGCCAGCCCAACTCCAAGTTTCCCCAAACAATAGTGCATCCAGTGTAACGCCTGCGAAGTCTGTTATAACGAACACTCCCCGATCCTGACATACTCAAACCCCGTTCTGTACCACAACATTCTGCAATGAACGAAACCAAAGCGCCTGTAAAACTAGATGCGAATACCCATCTTATAGACTAAACCGTATATAGAGATTGGACGTTCTGCTGTACCAAAACTTTAGACATACGGACTGCCTCTGAATAACAAATAACGTTGAATCCGCATGACCTAATAACCGCGGAAGACATTTTAAAGCAAGTGCGGTACTTCAAAGAAATGATTGATTTTGGTTAGCCCTGATATGACTGAGATTACATATATGCATATACAGACTAACGTCTTAATCTCAGCCATGACGCCATAGCCATGTAGGACATACCTAAATGTCTATCGGCAGCTCCTGTGTCCATGAAATCACTTTTAATCCCAAAATACAACCACCACAGTAATCAATTTCGTTTTCGCTTTCGTTTGCACCGTCTTTTATGGTAATCCGAACAAATTTTGTCAAGAAATCGGGATAAAAACACTCCAGAATGGAAAAACTCTCCCCACCTGCAGCACTCATTCATCTCTTCAATTTGAAAGTAGACTGGCCCGGAAGTTTCATTACGTCACTCTCTGACAAGTCTACCACACAGCAGACGTTGGTCACCTCCTCAATTTGAAAGTAGCATCGTCAGAGAGTGACGTAATGAAACTTCCGTCTACAAACTCGCACTCGAGGACGAGGCTCGACACGCTGTATGCGAACGTCGATCGCTGGGTCAGTTGACCTCGACGATGAAGCTCAACCTCTATCAACTTCAGCTATGTAAAGGACAAGGGCCTGTACGCTGACCAGTACCAGTGATACCAGCGCGATCAAAAACTCTTTACCTTTTTCTACAGAAAGTGCAAAGTCCTAGACGATAGCATCTCTACTACCTACTAAGTCATCTTAGTACGTGTCCCGCCGATTTGCCGCCACACTGCCCTGGGTCGGTCGCAGAGCCCACAAATCAAACTCACTGTCCATCCCATTACATGTTGGTGGTTATACGAACAGCATGCTTTTAGCCGAAGATGTCGGGTTGAATCCGTCGGGATGCTCGCGCTCGACTAACGCCGAGTCGGGTCGACATATCTTTTATACCCCGTCATCGAGGGGCTGACCGTCCCGGTGGGTGTCGTGTTCGCTGGCCTGCTGGAAACCCCTGTCGTTTGACTTGGGTGATGAGGTGTTGGGCTGCTTCAGTCGCACACCGTTTCATGTCCCGTTGGAGTGGAACGTCCTGGACCACATCCTGTACTGCGTTCAGACCACTGCTCAAAGCATGTCGACCAACCGCTTTGGCACGCTGCAGGGCCATGGGTTTGACCAGTTTGAACACGCTGCTTTAGATGTTTCCCAGACCATGACCCCGTTGGTGGAAACCTCCCGTGAAGACGTTTAACTCACCGCCACCGGCTTGTCGTTTGTAGTAGTTGACGTGGTGAACTCTTTCTTCTGCAGTGTGTGGTATTGAACATGTTGAAATTCACGACTCATTTATAATCCGTTGTTGCAATGATCGATGCTCACAGTCCGCAACAAAGGGGCGCGGGTACCGCCGATCACGCAAGGTTCTATCACGTCGAAGTACACGTACAAAGTTTGAAATATACCCTGCAGGAAGCGTTCGTCGATGTATAGGTTCCAAGGATCGATGTTTTAGCTGGATGATGTCATTTTATAGGATCAAACGGAGAGGTGGACACCGCTCTCGCCCTGTGGGTCCCCAGTGGGTCGCTCCATGGAGGGTGATCTCGAAGTGGGTGATCTCGTGGCGGGTGAATAGGCCGTTGTGCGCATAATGGGGTGCTGCGGCCACCGTGTCCCGCAGAGAATCCTACTGGGTGATGTGGCGTATGAGGTCGTGTTTGGTACTTGGGGGCGGGTGAGCTCACTGAGGGGACCCCCACTGCGTGGGCCTACCACTGCGGACCCCACTGAGGGTGCACCCTTGCGGCATCATTGGGAGCAAGTCGCGGACCGGGCTGGTGAGGTCCTTGAGTGAGGCGATAGAGGACACGCTACTGTGACTGCTGTGAGACGGTGGTGGCTTCAAGACCGACTGGCTAAAGGAGGGATGGTCGGGGTTCCACCATGCCTTCAGTGACAGGGCTGACGGGTCGGGACGGCCGACGAGGCGCTTGGGGTCATGGCGAAATTAATCGTGGTGCCGGTGTCGGTAATGTTCGTGGTGACGGTGTCCGGGTTGAGAGTTGAGAGTAGTACTTACCCATGAAGTGGGGACCCCAGTGGTTGTGGTGACGCTGTCCACCGAGTCGATTGTTAAAGGTCACAAAACGCTGCAACGGCTGATGGTACTGTTGAACTTTATCCTTGTCCGACATGGCCGATCGTCGTAATATCGCTTCCATCTCCTGGTCGAGCGCGTAACACCTCCTGCTTGATCGTGGGTGGTGTTAACGTTTCCCGGTCGCATCAAACTCAAGCCTATGCTTGTAAATGCCCTCATTAAAATGTAAAATAACCCAAAATCGTGAATTTAGAAGATTTACCAGCCTATTACAAGTCCATATCCCCATTTTTTGCATTTTTTTGCATTAAGTGTGCTCCTACTATGTGTTAAAGATGTTGAGTAGAGTCACTTAAGTTGAGCCACATTCTATAACTCCTCTAGTATGAATTGACTATTAATAGTTACTTCCCTTGCAGACAGCTCTTTGATTTTGGAGATAATAAACATGCATTTCTGCCATAGAAAAAGATTCACCAATGTGAGAATATAAATTAACGTTTTTTGCTCCTGAAAGTTGTATCTGCTATATGAGGTGAGTGCTTTAATAACTATAAGTCAAAACAAATTCAGAAAAGCATTTACATGTATCAGTTAAGGTTTTTTTTTACTCTTTTCATCTGCTAAATGGAGAGCTGTACCCATGGACATACTAGATCGTACAGAAGGTCAGGTAAATAATAGAGACAAGGTCAGAAAAGGCGCACGAGAATATCAAATTGACAGGATGACACTTTCACGCTTTATTAAGAAAACAAACCAGAATCCTGATGTCACTACTGGATACAAAGCCGCTGCCGAAAGACAGCAAATATTTTATTTCCTTCAAGTGACCGAACTGGCTGACCATATCATGGAAGTCGCAAGTATGTTTCATGGTTTATGTCTTAAGAAGGTTATATATCTTGCTTACAATTTTGCCTTCAAAAAAGTTTACAGATGCCCCAAAGTTGGACTGAAAACCTACAGGCTGGAAAAAACTGGTGGTTGGCATTTAAATCCCTAATAACATTGCAATAAGAGCACCAGAGGCAACATCGTTGGCACGGCTTGTGCTTTTAACCGTCCAGTGGTCAATACATTCTTTGACAACCTTGAATGGGTTATCGACAAATACAGTTTTGAAGCCAAAGATATATATAATTTAGACCAGACTGGGTGCACTACTGTGCAAAAACCCTCATCAATTGAGAAAAACGAGCGAAGAAACAAGTTGGAGCTATAAGATAAGCAGAGAGAGGTGAACTGGTCACGGTGACATATGCTATCAGTGCATGAGGCAATGTTGTTCCACTTATGTTCATATTCCCACGGGTTAATTACAGGGATCATTTCATCCGAGGTGCTCCACCAGGGTCCATTGGCTGTGCAGCAAGGTCCGGCTGGATGAAGCCTGACCTCTGTGGATTATCTTGACCACTTCATAAGATACATAAGACCATCAGCTGAAAACAAAATCCTCCTCCTGATGGACAACCGCGAGTCCCATGTATCCCTCAAACTTGTTGACCAGGCCAGAGAAAATGGAATAATAATCCTGACAATTCCACCCAATACAAGTCACCGCCTCCACCCTCTAGGCTGTGTATGGTCCATTCAAATCAGCCTTCAACAGATTACACGATGGGTGTCTACGGAGAAAACGATCTGATCCATAGAAAACGATCGCCATATTCAGTCTTTAGTAAATGAATCTCATTTGTCGGTAATGTCCCCAAGAAACATTCTCTTTGGATTTTAAAGCACTGTCATATACGCACTCATTAGGAATATTTTTGCAGAGGAGGATTTTGCACCAGCGTCTACCGCAGAACTAACCCACACACTTATTATGTGATACTGTCGGAAAACTCACAACCAACACCAGGGACATCCCAACAAACATCCTCAGAATCCTCTAAAGCACACAGAGAGTCACCCCAACCCATACCATGTTCGCCAATGTCATCCATTATTCAGCTAGAGCAACCACTACTACAACAGCCACAAGTTCAGCCATAAAAAAGTCATCTTCCAGCAACCTATATGTTTCCCCTAAGGACATTCATCCATTACCAAAGCACAGGCAAGAAAACTCCCAGATAACAGGAAAAGGGGGCGCTCACAGATCCTAACAAATACTCCCAAGGAGAGGGGAGCTTTCGGATAAAGAAAATAAAGAAGACGAGTTGTTCAACTGTGGCAAAAAAAGCCTTATTTGAATTAGAAGCATTAGAAGACTCCGAAATAATTGAAGGGAACTTTTTCATTGTAAAGGTTCGTGGCAAATCACGAATGGTGAATTACATTGCGCGAG
>JAVFBX010209523.1:0-22008 GCA_034783855.1 Mopalia kennerleyi
CTTAATAAAACATGCCCTAAAATGACCAAGAAGGCTTGTACAGCAATGTAGAATCCAAGGGCTTCCAGGGCCTGGGCAGCCCATCTAAACGGCCTGGTTATGCTATACTTGTTGTCCTTCACACCTTATAACCGTAACCTGTTTAAACGACAAGAGGAAAACCCTTGACATCAGCTTTTAAGAAAGTTTACTTCATTGTTAAAGTACATAATCTATTACATGTACTTCAGTTAGTTCAGCTTAGCTACTTATGTAGTGGCAGCTGACTAGTGTTAATATATCATTTTTAACCAATCAAAACGGACTGATATCTATTACTATGCTCTTGACTCCGCCTTGTTGTCCCAAAGTTAAGTAGTTACATATAAATCCTAACCAATAGCAGGAGCTACTTGATACAGCAATGAGCATAGGTCAACTATTTCACGATACAGGGGTAGAAATAAAAATCTCAAGTGAGATGAGACATCTGGCATGACCTGTAACCCCTTAGTTTTTTAGACTTGCTCTACAAACTATTAGTTTAAATTGTAAACAGCCTAAAAACCAACTTTCCAGCAGGACTACTGTACGTTCACATTAGCCTGCAATCAGTGAATTTAACTGACCACAGGCATTTCGATCCCTGCAATAGCAAGTTCAAGATTACATGTATACAATTGATCAGACAACAAAGGCAAATATGTAAATAATATTACCAATCACATGGCCACCCATGTACACACCAATTCCTGAGCACAGATAAAGTATACAAGAACTAAGGGTTACGGTCTTGCTGGACCACGTGGTCGATTTTCAGAACGCCCGTTGTATTTAGTCTCTTATGCTGAAGTATATAAATCTGTATCATATATCTGTATTTTATATTTTTGGAAAGCTTGAATACACAGGATTATATAAGCTTATATGTGTATGTGGTCAAAATCCAATTACCATGTTTTTCTAAAAAATATTTCAAAATTAGTACATGTCAATAGAAAAAAATAGACAGCATTTTTCATGGTTTATATCTCAAAATGCAATACTGATAAGACTCAATATATTAGTTGACCCAGTAGGCAGTAGAATAGCCCTTGAACTAGTAAATGGTGCCTCATTTTAAATTTTTTTTGATTAGAACAATTCCAGTGGATTTTTTTGTCTATCCCACCTTGGAAAGTCTTATTCTTATAAAACTGGAAAATACACATTAATTTATGCTCTTTACAATGCTAGAATTTGTAGAATAATTATATGTTTAAACTTGAAGTGCCAGAAATAGGCATTAAAGTTTTGTGATTTGAATATTTGATCATGGGAAAACTAAATTATAGGCTCCAATTTAATTGTTTGTAATTAGAACTTATAGTCTCTATATGTATCTTTTAATCCAAGTGATAACAAAAATTTGATTCATTCTGAGCCTAAGGGGTCCAGCAAGACCTTAATACATACTCGAATTACTTGATGTTGAATATTTATAAATGAGTATAGATATGTGAGCCTCAGACTGCAGCTCAGTTGGTAGAATTTGGGGCTTGTAACCTAAAGCCCAAATTAGATTAGTATTGTATTTCTTAGTATTCAATGTTGCTGTATTATTATGGACTTCAATCTGAAATGAAAGATTACTATTATTATTAAAGGTCTCGTGTTCCAATCCAATTGCAAATTTTTCTCTCTTCATTTATTCAACATATATAAACTATTTGCATTGCTTAAGTTAGTGTAAAGTTTTAATTCAAACATCTCCCTGACCTCAAATGAGACTTGGACCAAAGGCTGTGGCGTAGTGGTTAGCGAGCGCGCTTACTGAAGCCAACTTTGCTGTACTGTTCACAGGATCGAGTCCGTCTGTCGACCCTCAGGTATATGAGTGAGTCACACAATGTGGCTCCGGCAATCGTGGGGATGGTTTTTACGAGGTTTCTTCCCGGTTTTTCACCGTAATTAGGCCAGGAACATTGTTAAGTGGACAATCCGTCGTCATACAAGTGAAATACCCTTGAGTACAACGTTAAACCCCAATCAAACAAACAAACAAATCAAAGGCTGACAGTACCAATCACGGGTTCAAGTCCCCTTATTCACCTCTGCTATATGACATAGTCGCATAAAAGGTGGTTTTAGCAAGGTTTCCTCTCAAAGTGAAAGTGAGCTGTGAACAATGTAACATCATATAAAGGATAATAGTATGACGTATAAAAAAAAAACCCAGACACAAATAAAAGCGGACACCATAATTATACTTCAGTCATACTGACCTTAACCAAGGAAATTTTTAGGGAATGTTTACTTAATAGTACAATAATTCATTGATATCAGTGAAACTAAGAATCAATAACAGTATGGGGAAAAAACAAGTACGCTTTTCTTATTGAAATGATATTAGCGAAACATTGAAACTTTACAGGAGATTAGAACAGTTTAAATACTGATTAATTGAACCACTACCAATATCAATCTTAACCAATTGTTTGTTTGTTTGGGGTTTTACACCGTATTAAATATGGTTATTTCACTCACAGGATGGCGTGCGAGTCCAATGAGTGAAGGTAACCACCACTGGCAACAAACAAAACAAATTACAGGACAAATGCAGGATAATACAAAGACATCACAAACATAATGACATCCTGTTCCACTTTACCTCAGAAAGTACCAGGGCAACAAGGAGCACCCTCCAAACACTCGTTCAATGCGAACCATAGATACATGGTTAAGTGTCGGTTCTATTTCTTACATCATAGACTGATATATTTTCTATCGAGGAGTGGATTCATGGTAACTTCATTACACGATGTAATGAACAAATGACCTGTATTTATAAAGAGATGACAATGTAGCCAGTGGCAGTATATGAAGAATTGGTCATACATCTGAATACAAGTATTGGTATATAAAGAGAAGGAAATTTGTCTGGTTCATGACATATCCAGAAATGTCATTTGAAATTGTTAGCAAATATGTATTGAATTCGCAAATTTGGGGTTATTATGTTCTTGCTATTTTACTTATGTGGATTCCAGTTCGCCTCATTTTATTGAGTCATGTCTGACTATCTGCCTATGTTTTGTATATAACTAAGCTCTATGTACTTCTATAATTCATCCTTATTTGATCAAGATAATCGCAGTTTATTTTAATGAATCTGCCATCTTTGGTGTAAGTTGTAATACATGTTTGGGGTCAGTTTATTTCTTTGATTGGATTAATTGTAGTTATTAATACATGTATTAAGTTTATTTCACTCATAGGATGACGTGCCAGCCTAATGGGCGATTGAAACCACCGAGGACAGAAGTCCATACAAAAACATCTTAAATAGTTCGGCTTCATTTTGGCGCTTACTTTCCAAAGAACCATTGACCAGTACTCCTTGTTTTGGAGTCAAGTCTTTTGGTCAGTCTGTCATGTAAGATATGACGTGAATTTCAGTGTCAGGTTTAGGGTTATTGTTAGGTTTAGGTTAGGGTTAGATTTCTTGTTGTCGTTTAGGGTTAGGTTTAGTATTAACCCTAACCCAGAACTAAAAATTCATGTTATATCTTACATGATGGATAGGCCGGTCTTTTAGTATCGGTTAATGTTACTGTTGACTAGCACCAGTGGTAGATTTATTCTAAATGCAGATAATTGTAACATTTGCCAGCCACATTTAAAATCGAATTATTTTAATAAAATAAGGATCTAAAATCTTGTTATATGCGTCTAAGTTAAATAGGAAGTTCAGTTTTGTGTACTCTGATAAGCTTCACACCACATCATGCAGTGTCTATAAACAGCGGTTGGTTTGAGAAAAGCTTTTAATAAAGCTATTTATCTTGTTAGGTGTTGTACATGGGGAAGGAAGGCGTTGAATGGATAAGTACTACCATTGGCTCATCACTGAAACATCTCAACAAGTAGGAGGCTTTTTAATTTGTCTCCTGGTGAATTTGGCAAAAATGTGTGCAAAAACAGATGTGAATTGGGAAGCGGACATGGCTAATCTGTTTGGGCTGTTCTCTTCAATGTTGAACATGTGAAATGATGATAGTGGTCAGCTGGTATTATTCCCACTGGCCCCAGGGGGTTCTCTCAGGCCTACTCTCAAACCCTCCTGCCTACAAGGAGAGCCTTCCCCTGGCTTCTGCCTTTTGGCTTCCCCTGCTTGCCCCTGGTTTCCCTTACTCCCTGTCAGCCACTTGACCAGCCACTGGTCATAAAAACCCTGAGTAAACAGTTAGCTGACAACACCTTCAGTCAGACCCTTTAACTTTATCTTACACTGTTTGTTCAGATTCCTACAACATCTGTACATTATGATTGCTGCATGCAGATTCCTGACAAAAAACTCCAAGGATATCTGGAAGCTATAGACATGCTTCATGCAGAGACTGGGGTATAGGTGATAGGAGAAATCTGCTCATCAACTTCTAGACTTGCAGAAACAAAGATTAATTCTATCACTCAGGCACCTCCACTAAAATATAGAATAGGAGTTAGACTTTCACTGACCCCACACCAGTATAGAACCCCAATGATTTGTATTGGTGAAAATCTCAAATATGATCAAGGGCTTAGGCAGATACCTGTCCACCCGCCCAAAGGGACACTCTGAAGTGAACAATTGCCTCATTTGGGCACCCTGTTTTAAGAAACTTTAACATGCAGGAGATAGGATTATTGAATTTAACTGTCAAAATTGGACACCCAGTTATTTGAAATGTGAAGCAAAATGACCGTTTTGGACACCATATTTTTGATTTCTGGCTAAGCCCCTGAATAAGATTTTAACTTTCTGTCATTCAAAAACTAACCTGAATAGGTATAAACATGGGAAATCTGACTTTAAAAGTAACAGGTGGCAAAGTTCTTCTTTTCAAATCAGTTGCAAATATACTACATAACAACATCTGATGCTTCTTCTAATGAGTTCTATGTAAAAACCATTCCTAATTGAACTACAATAAAAAAATTTCACACAATATCTTTATCATCTGACAAATTTAGTTTTTACTTTTTAAATGATGGCAATCTCATTGTTGGAAGAATTAATATTTGGGGAAGTATTATAATACAAATGTGTGTACTTACACCATTTATCTGAATTGAAAAAAAAAAATCTAATTACTTCCTTGTTGGAATATATTATATTTGGTGAAAATTTATGCACAAATGCATTTGCTTATACCACCTACATGTATCTTAAATAAAAAACTTTTTTGTGTTATTGCCTACTTATTTTTCAGTTTAATTTTTTTCAGTTCATAATTTAAGCATATTGACATATGACAATAATAACCTGCCCAGAGTTGGATCTTCGATTTGGTCAGTTTGAAAGACTTTATTGAGAACTGATGGTTACATTCTGACAAACATGTAACCTAGTATCAGCTGATTTCTTTGATCACAGGAAACCCGGCAAACGGCAGGTAGGAGGACACTTGAAAACTGCCAGTCTTGAAAAACTTTACATATGTCTTGGGTAACCAACTAATAAATCATTTGCCAAAAGAGGCTGTCAGGGAGCATGGATAGCTTGAACCATGACATGTGGTTGACACTGGCTGTTCCCATATTAACTTATCAATCTTTAGGGCTTTTATTCCAATGGCTCCATCCCCCATGTAAGTTCTGACCCTAGACCTTAGCTCATTCATTACTTGACTTCTTTATACCAGGTTCTTTATGTGGTTTTGTCAGCTTGACCAGGGTTTACATTGAGGTGTACAGTCGAGCCACCTTTGTTACACTGTACTCAGTGATTATCAGGTTTCTTTGCTGTTTCTGACCACATTGAATCATACCACAGGTCAAAGGGCAACACGAAGCTGAGCTTTGTGATGTCTTTGTATAGTGTCCTGTGATTTTCAGATTTTTTTAATTTTAGCTATATTGTCTTTGTAGCCGGTTGTGTGGAGGGTGGTTTCCTTCACTTGGTGGGCTGGCACGCCATCATATAAGTGAGAAAAAAAAAACAACTAACGTACGGTATTACAACCAAATCAAACAAATAATATCAAACAAAGCGTGGAACAGCTTAGATGGTGGAATACAGCCTTTTGGTATATCTTGCTTGTATGACCTACTATGTTGGAGAGAAGATTAACAAAGTTGAATTTGTCCCAAAATATTCAATCTTGAAGCATAGTTCAATATCAATGATGACATTTAAAAGAGGGGGTTATATGATTAACAAAATTATCTGATGTAAAACAGACATTTGAAGCAAAAAAAATTGTTCTGACAGAAAGTAGAACTAGAAGTGGTAATTGATACAACAGTTTAAATCATTATGTAATATTGAAGAAAACTGTCAGTGGTTTGTGTTTGGTAGAAATGGATTCTAGCTGCATTTCAACACAGTTCAAATGAAAGAACATGGGCTGATTGATATTCACTATTCTTTCAACTGTAGTCCCCCCCCCCCCCTCTCTCCTTTTGATGTAATTTTCTGACCACATGTCACAATATTAACATGATTAAGATATTCGCTGATGGAGTCCACTCTCTGGCACTTGTCTGTCCAGCGCTCTCTGATTACATTCACTGGACAGCTGATATGTAAATAAGTGTTTTATGACATAGCCCTAGCCACCCTACCCCTGATGGCGTAACCTATGACCTATGCAAATCAGATGTCAGTAATAAACTCAAAGGAAGAACAGCGTGGTTAGCTAAGTGCCTGAAGGGCTGCGCCATTGCATTATAAGTAAGGTCCTCTTGAATGACCTTTAACCTCTAAACACCTAACCCTTACTAGAGTTCAAAGTGCTCAGGTTTGATTTTTCTCACCTTTATTGTGTGTTTGGCCAAATCAATTGTAGGCAGTTATCAAGAATAAAGAAAAATCTTGCAACAATATTTTCAAAAAGCGTTAAAAAGAAAAGAGCCAGATTATTATCCTCTTGTCAAAAGTTTTCTAACAGAATGTCATGACATTTTTCATAAGTGGTTTTAATTTCAGTGTCAGGAAAGGGCAGCCACATCTGGATTGTGTGTTTGGAAGATTCAATTTAATGCAATTCTCAAGTTTAGAGAAAAAACTTATTACAATATTTTGAAAAAGCCTTAAAAATATGCCAGCTTGTTAACAATTTGTCAAAAATTTAAATGTTTTCCAAAAGACCGCCATTACATTTTCATAAGTGGTGTTTGTTTCAAATTTCCGAAAAAGTTAGTCCCTAAATTTCATTAATTTCATGAAAAGATAGATCATAAATTTGTTTAAACTATTTTACTGCAAACATTGATCAACACAAAAATGACTTGTTAATAAGGGAATCTAAATGGTACTATATTGGTGACATTTTTCAAATGAACTAGTTTGCCATGCTCTGAGATTTGTCAGTATAGAAATGCTGTTGCTGTACATACGAGCTATATTGATTGATAAAGCAGTGGGGGCAAAACTTCAAATACAGTCTGGAACAATGTTTTACCGAGTTTGATCAATAATGTACAACAGCCTATCAGGATTCCAAGCAATGCCTTTCTATAAGTTTCTGCTGTCTACAGTTCAGTTTTTCTCTTTGTTTAACAGGAAGCTGTTCTGTTTTCGATATTTTGTATTGTGTTCTGTGATTGTCCTGTGATGGCTGTTTTGTACGGTCTTGTCTTTGTTTATTGTGAGTGGTGTCGAGGGTAGTTTCATTCACCCATTGGGTTGGCACACCGTTATATGAGTGAAATAACCTTAGTTGTGTTACTGTGTACTGTGTTAAACCCCAATCAAACAAACAAACAAACTTTGACACATTTTATAAATTCACTGCCTGTAAGTTCTGTTAGTACTTATATTGGTCAAAGTTTTGTGCCTGGGTGCCCTGACAACCATACTTACAACAACAACCTGTTTTTTTATGGAGTTCCTCAAAGAGTAATAACGCTTCGAGGGAACATTCTGTGATCTGAGAGCTTAGGGCAACACAAAACCAATCTGTCTGGCTCTTTGAATATACACACGCTTTCCTGTGATTGGTTTTTATCTTGTCATTGTTTGGTGCTGGTGATTATGGACGTAACAATAAATCAGCTATTGATTTATCACAATAGTTACTGTCACAATAGTCAACCAGTGACAACCATTGATAGTTTTTTGGTGATGTAATCTAGCACAGTAGTTGTGCCAACTATCGATAGTCGCAGTATTTGAACAGTTTCCCTCAATTATACATGTACATGTATGTGAGTTGTTTGCATTATTTTTCTTCAATAAATTCCAATGCTGTTTTCAAAGATCAGGGATAATCATAAGTTACAAAGCTAGTAAAGGCCATAGCTTCAGGGTTATTGACACGTTGCAAATAGATCATTGTTTTTACAAAAATATAGGATAGCTCATTTGACATTTTCTCTACTTTTTCTGTGTTAAATTTTATGGGACCCCAACAGTGCGTCCCATATCATGATATGCCTTTATAAGTGTGACATGCAACACCAAGCGGATCTGTAAGAGGTGTCATTGTATTGTGTCTTCCATGGTGATTGGCCTCTCTTGTCTTTGTGTGTGGCCAGTGGTGTAATTACTTCAAATATATATGTAGAAAGGGATAGTTGTAAACTCTGCTTATGAAAGAATTTTGGTTGCATGCTATTGAAAACTTGTTATGAATAATTTTGTAAGCCTTGAGAGCCACATACAAATGTGTGTAAGCATATTTGCAATTCGATCTTTGCTTCATATAAAATATGTATATGTTGATATTATCATATACACTATAAGGTATACAAGTAACTTAATTGTGAAATATGAACTATAAAAGAATGAATAGTTGCTGATTGTTGGCCAGAAGTTCCTGTTGCCTAAGTGATGTCTCCTTCAATTGAAAGCAACTTTATGATTTATTGCTTAACTCTGAGGGTCGCAGGTTCAATTCTTGGATGCCCGCGGCTTGGGCTTAACGGTTAGCGCGTGCTTACTAAGAACACTTCTATGTACCGTTCACAGGATTGCGTCTGTCTGTCTGTCTGTCCACCATCGGGTATTAGGTATATGAGTGAGTCACATGAAGTGACTCTGGCAATAGCAGGGATGTTTTTTATGAGATTTTTTCTCAGTTTTTCACTGTTATTAGGCAGTGTGAAGTGGATAATCCGTCACCATATAATCGAAATACCCTTGAGTACAACGTAAACCCCAATCAAACAAACAACCAAACAAATCAATTCTTGGACGAGTCAAAATTATCTTAACTAGAATCTGTTCAAACTGAAAGTGTTAATCTAACATTAAGAGAATTGTGTCATTATTAGTTATTACTTCCTTCTCTCGTTGAGGCTTTTAGGCTACGTGCAAAACAGTATTGATACTAAAATGTGACGTAATACCTTTAATTAGCGGCAAGCACACAAACACAGGTAGATGTATATAATTTTATAACACAAGTGTTTAAATTGATGGTGATTCCCTACATGATTGATTTAACCTTCAACATGACGTCAAATGGAAGTATGTAATTTGATACACACAACAATTTATACAGGAGATGTTTGTCTCCAACAGAGAGCACTGATGTTTTTATTTTACTTGTAGAAACTTACCTGGGAACTATTATGTAACATGGATTATTTAATGGTGTCTGTGTTGTTTTCCCTAGCAACCGTGACCATGGCAAAGGTAAACGAAAGAAGATTAAATATGGACTGTTCTGTATTTGTTGCTTTTGAAACAAGGCTGCGTGGAGATTGTTGCTTTGTTCTAAGTGTTTATTGGTTTTGTCGGTTTTTCGCACTCATTATCTTTGACTGTCAATTACAGTAACCTTTATAACTAGACGCTTTGTCAATTTCACATACATACGTGTATAGACTCTGACATTATCTATAGTGCAATTCTTAGTATTTCAATACATGTACATCAACATGGACAGGTCTTGCATTTTATTGTATTCATCATATGATCCAAAATCTTTTTTAAAAATTTGAATGTACAAATGATGACAATTAATATAATGTATGTTTTATACTCCTAAATAAAACAACAGACAGCAGTCGATAAAATTAATTTAATTTCATAAAAATACGACTGATCAGATGTTCGGACTTTAAAAAAAGGGCAATAAATTATTGAAAATAGGATTTTCGCTGAATTTTAGTAAGTTTATCAAAGCTACTTACAGATCTATATATAAACTTGTAACTATCATAAATTTAGAAAGAACTGTAGGCATTGCTGTACGTGTTGGATACCTATTCCTCATTTTAAAGACTTTTAATCTATGTGAAATGTATCAATACTTTACTCTTTCAAATATTTAAATTTGAAACTTTGTCCTGAAGTAATCCCTAATAATCAATTCGTTAACATGTAAATGGACATAATGTCACATAATCAGGAAATGGATTACTTGTCTGATCTATAGTTATTTCTAAGCAGATGTAGTCTGTCTACTTGGAACTCGTATCCCTCGAACCAGTGTGGGAATCTGACCAGTTGATTGCTCAGACCTGGCTTCTCTATACCAGCCCACCTGGTCTCTGTCAGTCTGTATTCATTTAGACAGGTACACCAGTCAAACTCCCATACACCTTGCCCACTGACATCTACTGCCAATGTTTCTTGTACAGTATTCAGAAAAGTTTATCGAGGATTTAAAGTGTCATCTGAGAATTCCATATTTTGACAAAAGTTGTCATTACCTAGCCAGGTTAGCATCACTATTTTGTAAGTCATTAAGTAATGGTTGAGCTTCTTTTCCGAAAATTGTTACTGATAATTTGTTTCCCATTTGTGTTTCATTGGTTTTTCACAGTGTAACATGTTACAATATATTGATATATTGAAGTATTGTAATAACTATTCGAATAGAAGTCACACTCTGTGCCTCTACCAATGGAGGGGGTGGGTTTTAAAAGTTTTTATCTCGGTTTTTTAACTTTTGTTTCACAGTGTGAAATCAAGTGATTTGTTAGTAGGATGTTAAACGCTAATCAAACTAACAAAGAAAATACCTATAATTTCAACAGTTTGTTATTTTTTAGTAAAAAACATATACATAAAAAAGTTAGGAAAATACTGATGTTATCTGTGTTATGTATGCCTATTGTACACTTCATTAGTGCCCACTTAAAATGAATTGTAAATGTATTTGTTCAACTATGATTAGTGGATTGTTGATTTTTTTTTAAAACAATATGTTAAGTGTACAATGCAATCATCAGTTTTGAATACATAGTATAACTAGACAACATATGCACCCACATGCCCACATCATCCAGGGCATGTGTGTTTAATTGGGATTTTGTGACGCGCTCAAGGTTACCTCACTCATATGACAGTGTTCTTATTCAGTGGGCCAAAGAATACACCTTAGACATCACTGGTAATAAACTATGAAGAGGCAGGACTTCTTCTATCCCTCACAGATTTTTAAATGGCGTATTGGTTAGACTGGCACTTAGATTAACACAATTTTAAGATTGTAAAAGTGAAGAAAAAGACAAACACAAGAAGAAATTGACATCAGTTCTGACCAAAATGGGCCACGTTCTGAACTATGCCGACTCACTGCTCAGTTGGTTGAGAAACTGTTGTATATTATTTCAATACATGTTACTGTTATATAATATTTAATGGATTATGCTATGCTGCAATGATATTAGGGATTAATGGACATGGTATTGTTCAACAAAACGATCTTAGCTTAAGTTGATCTTTATTACCATGACGACACAAAACCATCAAACCAATACTAGTCCCCAGTCAAATTTTTGTTAAGATCGCTTTTGGTCAAGATCGGTTTTGTCAAGATTGCTTTTGTCAAGATCGCTTTTGTCAAGATCGCAAGATGGAATTGGCCTCGAAGTTCAAACCTGAAACAAAGTTGGAATCTAAAAGAGAGCCATAGAGAACACTCTCTTAATTCAAGTCCACATGCAATTTTTTTTAAAACTTGTATTTGAATTGATCAACACAGGTTTGTTTCGACAAGCTGGATTCTCAAAAAAGAATTTCAGAGAATCCATTTTGGCTCTTACAAAGTAAAAAGCTATTCAAGCCCTGTGAAGACTTGTGCTACATGTAGAAACAGGTAGTAGGATGAAATGGCTGGAGTTCTGCTCTGTTTACATACATCCTCATTCTATTTTGGTCTTTATTATAGGACGACTTTTTCTCAGCACATTCATCAACCTTTTTACTCGGGCTCTAACTTACTATGCTCTTCGTAAACATTGCAGAAAAAGTAGAGTTATTTTCCTGCCAGTTATGGGAGCTTAATGAGTTTCGGAAACTCTGCATAGCTCTTGTTTACATCTCTCTTTAAAAACATACATGTACTTATTTTCTTATCAGGTATACCTGAGCACAACATTAAAATCCAATCAAAAAAACAATCTTATCAAGTATAAATATTATAAATTATGTTAAGTAATGATGTAATTTAAAGCTTAATGAACTCAAAAGTTATTGGAATACATTGTATAACTTTTTGGGTCAGTTCTTTGTTATGTTGAGCCTCCCCCTCTCTGACCACCAACCTAAATTCCTTCTCTCTTTCTTGCTTTACACAATAATACTAATGTGATATGAAGTCAATGTGATCAAAACATGGTCGTTGCCTTTACCAAATATATTCAAATTTGCACCATTTGGAAGTAAAATTTAATAGCTATTGCCCCTTTTCGTTACTTTTTAAGCGAGGTGATAAGAAACGTTTTTTGGTGTTTAAAACATTATTACTTAACATTATTTCACTAATACGTGTATATGGTGATGTTTGACTGAACAAAAAACATTTTAAAACCATTCTGCAGTATCCGTAGTCAATGGCACACTTTTCTGATACCTATGGTAACAGTTCGCCTCAAACCTGTACATAGGATAGGGTACAGCTGGCCAGTACGCCATGCACACTCAGTCAAGGTGAGGCCGTAGTGATAAAATGAACCACACTTCCTTCATATGATCCAATTGAGAAAACTCTTAAGAAAACTTTATGTAACAAATAGTTCAGGTAATAGAGTAGATGAATTGGTTGAGAGGGTTAACAGAACTGTATCACTTCTCCTCAGAGGTGGCCTTTTTATTACAGCCATTTTTCTCTGTCAGGAAGATTGGCGGGTGTAGTGATACTGACGCCAGGCACTAATACCCACAACGTCTATGTATGGAACCTTCAGATAAATGTTTACCCAACGTTCCGCAGATAGATATCCGTTATTAATGATTTTAACCTCTCAGTCTTGTGACAAGGAATTTCAATCCTCAAGCCAGAGCTTTTATATCGAGAAAAAAAAAAAGGAATGTTCTACTGTATAGTATTTAATAATTTGAATTAAAAAAAAGCTGATTTGTTTTCAGCAGGTTTTCAAGAGCGAAAAATAATTTCACTCTGAACTGTATGCTTAGATATTTAAATAGCTTCCTGCATATGGGAAATATAAATATTCTCCGTATTAATTATTTAGGTGATTTTTAATATGTTTGCTGAGCAAGTGATTATACAAAATATTTCACTTGTCTGGAATTTTGAAACCTATCTTACTCATTTTACTTGTGTGTGAAGAAACACTAATTAGAATGATCTGTGACCTTACCGACTTATTGTATCCTTGGCTCTAAACCGATCGTGGAACTCGTTGAGAATTTTAATCCCACAATGTTGCATTGACTGTTTTTGCATAATTATACAATAAAACCCTTTGAATTATTAGAGAATATGTAGCAATTGCTGTTGAATTTGGACATTATCATGACTGTTTGGTCTAACCAGATATCATCTCTCTTATCGTCATAACAGAGGAAAAAAACTCTTTTGATAAAAGTATCTATGGGATTCCTTTAAGGTTGTAATTTCATCAGACACATGCTGTGTTGGTTTTCAGCAACTCGTCTCTCCGTTAGATTCTATCCTGTTAAACATTGGAATTTCTCCAAATAACCAACTGACTACAACAACTGCTACATTTAATTATTAGACCTTTTTGGAACGTCATCTAAATCTTTGAACCCTGTGTAGATCTCGCCAAGAACATTCCTTTGAGGCAAAGAGAAAAAATACTGCTAAACATATATTCGATTCTTATTATTTTTTAAAAATCCGTGTGTAAAACTTTAATGCGGCATGTGGTTGGCAAGCCCTTTGAGTTAATATTGTTGGAGAAACAATTAGCTAAGTGAAATCGTCAAAGTGAAATACTAGTGAATTATTCTGTTTTATTGGGGAACATTTTGGGTTGCGGCATTGTTGAAAACATTGTGTAATCCTCCCCCCCCCCCCCCCCTCCTAATTTAAACTTGTCCGCCTCCTCCACCTACCATATATATTTTTTTTTCATGGATAAATGAAATAGGGCAGACACAAAAATTAGACACAAAAATTATTAGGGCTGGCTATGTTTAAGACAGCACTCATTGGACATTTTAAAGATAAGTCTATGGAATTTATTCCCGCTGATAATAACTGGTCTCCACTCAATTTTCCACAGTAACAAGATATGGCCTTCTTCATATAAATAAAATACCCTGAGTATGTAATATGATGTTATACCCCAATCAATTAACAAAATATCAAGCATGTGTAATCATAAAAGTTACCGGTTAGACATTTTTGGTATTGGGTTTAAGGTTTGGGTCGGGTTTAAGATTGAGTTACATTCACAGTATTTCGTGTATGGCTAGAGTTTGGAATTGGGTTAGCATCAACCCAGAACTAAAATTTTGTGCTTTATCTTCAATCACCAGCTTGCATTAAAATGAGACACTACCATTAAAATACAACAACAAGAACCGTGAAAAGAACAGAATGAGTATTAAAGCTTGAGAGCTGTTCACCTGACCCCAGAATGAACGACCACAATTGTTCCAGAGCTTTATCTGAAATTTCTAGTCTCAATCTATCACAATATGGCTTGGTCCAGTTCATATCTGTGTCATTTTACCTATCTCCCAGTTCTAGTGGTTCTGCTTTAAAAAAGCATTCACTAGGGGAACTTCTGATTGTCCACCTGTACAGGTGAACATTTTGATGCACTGGTTTCAGAAAGCTTGGATTAAATTGAAATTTAAAAAGCTTACAGATAAAATCAAACTTCTTGCCATTTTGTCTTTTTCTTTTGCAAAGTTATTCACTTTTTAACTCAATGTTAAAGGTGTATGAGTTCATTTAGCCTTCCTTGAATGGTGGTAGACTTATGTATTGTTTCACAATAACGATTGCATCTTTTTCTTTCTATAAATTTTACAGGTAAAAACAAACAACATCATTTTGAAATCACCTGCTGTGTGTAATGTTACTATAGTGATCACCTCCACACTTTAATAACACTAATAATGATTTTGTTATCGCTTTCCGTTTCAAAGCTTTTTTTGTGCAATTTATTGAGCGTTTATTTTGTAAAGGTGTCATTGACAAATAACCTAGATGTTGTTGTTTGCATGTTCTCATGGAGATATGTATGTTGCTTTGATAAATCTACTGAGACTGCCTTCAGCATGCAGTGGCGTGTAGGCGTTAAAAGCATGAACACATCCTATCTAATTAGGTGATTAATTTCTAATGTATGGATTAATATTTTAATAGGTTCTTGCCGATTACAAAAGTATTTTCTCTTTGCAGTTTTTTTTAAACAAGTTAATTGCAAATATCTCCTTGGCAACCGCAACTACGGGAACACACATTTACAGCTATTTTCAAAATAGTATCCGAGAGTTTATCTTGAGTATGAGATTATATAATTTATTTCTTAAATTACACATATTTCCACACGTCAAGAAACTGAAAATGTCTATCTACATGTTCAAAACTTTTCTAGCTACATGTTCAAAACTTTTCCAGCTACATATTCAAGTCTTTTCCAGCTCCACGTTCAAACCTTTCCAGCTACATGTTCAAATCTTTTCCAGCTACATAGTCAATTTCTTTTCCAGTTACATGTTAAAAACTTTTCCAGCTACATATTCAAAATTTTTCCAGCTAAATAGTCAAAACTTTTCCAGCTCCATGTTCAAATTTTTCCAGCTACATGTTCAAATCTTTTCGAGCTAAAGTCAAATCTTTTCCAGTTACATGTTCAAAACTTTTCCAGCTACATGTTCTAATCTGTTCAACTCCACTTACATTTTCAACCATGTAACATTTATGTGATACCCTTCCATGTACATATCCATACATTCACATGTTTCAACTATTTCTGTTACATACTCAATCAATAAAACAAATAGCATGCTTTTCCAGCAGAGATTTTCAGTTACATACATAGATCTCTCCAGCCTCGTCCAAACCATTTTAACTGCAATTTTGTACTTTGCACTGTGGAACTGTAATTTGTTAGTGGATGAATGAGCATAATTTCCTTTCGAGCAGTACATGCGAGTGAGCAGTAAGTCATTTAATGCTCGCTATTAGAGTCAATATGATATATTGTCACGCAACATTTCTTAGCCCTAAAACATTTTTCTCAAGTAACCTAGTGCTTTTCCCTTGAGGCTTTCGGATTTCGACAAAGTTACCTGAGCATACATGGGGGTGGATCTGCCTTTCACACCAGAACATCACCATTAGTCTGGTTTGATTAGATTGATTCTTTGCTTACCCATTATGTAATGGCCAAGTCATGTTTGCTATTTTGTCGGAGTTAATCAAAAGGAAACCTAGTCTATATTGGTAATGATGGTGTCAATAAATAACTGATGCAAACTTCATAGGAAGCTTGATTCTGGTGTTTTGCCGTTAGCTGACTGGACCCACGCAGTTGATTGATATGGTGATCCGTGTGTAGTTGGGTAATAGAATATATATTGTGAATGAAAGCCCTCTGCGTTGGAGAGACTAGAATTAAAGATGGCTGACTGAACTGGGATGGTTGCCAAGGTGATTAAAGCTGAAGCAATTGCACTAGTTTCGGATGCCAATACCTCTAATTCTCTACCTATGTTTCTTACAACAGAAATTTGATTGATTTTGTTAACAATAAACAGTTAAAACTTTGTGAGGCAAATTGCAGACATAGATTTGAATCTACAGTGTATGTAGGTAAACAATTTTTACTACTGTTACCTAGAAAGATGTAAGAAAGATATTTAATTCAGGTCAAAATGTTTGAATAATTATAACATATAATGTACTGAATTGCTATCTCTACCCTCTGTGTGGCAACCATCTAATATTACAGGTTGAAAAGATTCTCTTAAGATGAAAAAACAAAACACTTAACTTGTTGGCTATCTGTATAGACAGAGTTTTAGAAATCTGAACCAGTTTATATGCTGTGGAGTTTTTATTTGCCTCCTGCCATTGACGGATGCTAAAATATGATACCTGTCAGCAGTGATTCTCTTAGTCAAGAATTTCCGAATGAATGCAATGCACCATAGAGGCTTTACCAATTACCAGCCATTCATCCTATGTCGTTCTTTACATATCATATTTTCATAGTTAAAGTATGCAAATTCATAACTTCCCTGAGTAGTTTAATTGACTTGAGTCAAGTTTAATGTAGGAAAATCTGTAATGAGCTCAAGTTTATATTCTTATTATATCATGGTGGGAAATTAATCTTTAAGAGCATATAGTAAAAGAATTCGTCATTGAGTTAATCAGACGTTTCATCACATAATCAGATTTACTGGAGCTTTTAGGATTAAGATCATAGTCCTTAAACCAGATTAGGATTTTTGCTGAGTGCTAAGCATCATAGGGTCTGTATAAGATTGATCTTGTATCTGTATAATATGCACCCTCCAGATAAGGGTAGCACTTCCAGATTATAGTGTGCTGTCTTTACATACCACTGGAGGAACATTAACTTTTCAACTGAACAATATATTATATATTTTATTGTTTATATTACATGTAAAGTGACAATTTCATTTGAAGTACTCTGTTTTTATTATTCCTTTTAACCCCTCATGCTTCCGTCAGTAACACAAAGTTTTACACACTTTTGTAATCTTTGAAGGAATTAAACTCAAAGTATTTATGCAATTATATTAGGACAAGTTACAGACCAGTTTGACTTTGACACAGCTTTGTGAGTTTTTTTCTCAAATTTAATATGACATTTAAAAAAATATATATTAAAGATTCAAGTATGTGGTGATTGTACATGTATGGAATAGGGATTGTAACAGTAGATGACTTATGCAATCCACTTAATACTGTGTCTTGTAAGTCTTGTTTACCCAGTCATCCTGGCCCATGTGGTCAGGTTGCCCCTGGTGGCCTCGCAGTGAGATAACCTTAATAGTGTGGCGTTAAACACTGAGCCCACAGAATTGTAGTGCCACAATTAGTGCTTATTCGTAAACAAGACAGTAGTAACAACTGTGTGCGTAATTTAGGTCAGAAAGTTTAAGGTGGTACCAGGTGTTGTGATGAATCCCATTCACTTATTGATCATCTCCTGTTTAACACTGAGGGTAGGCCCAGTCAAACAATCAAACAATACGATACACTCACAATAATTATAGCTTGATATATATGCAAGTTCCCGTTTCATTTGTTGCTGCGTAAAGACAAATCGATAGTCTACTTGTGGGAAAATTGTGGGATAAAGCATTGATGAGTGACAATAACCATTTAATCACTATTTTATTCAAGATTTTACTTATTGATCCTGGTTGGCCTTTAGTACGTATATGTATAATAATAAATTCATAGGTTGGTTTCAGGTTTGTAAGCCAGACTAAGCCAGACTCCGTTCAACCAGGATTAGATGAATGCCATCTTTAATATTCAAATCGGTTGATTAAACACGAATAAGCGCAAAAGGGATCAAATATAAGAGCTTAAATTTTGCTTTGATTATATTTTTGTACCCAGAATAAATAGAAGGAAAAAATGAAGTTTGGAGTAGCCATATTCTGAGATTTGATCTTTTCACAAATGTAAAGGAATGATTTCTTAGAAACATTTTTTGTCCATCAGAAGCAAATGCTCTATAAATATATACATGTATGGTGCGTGATATATCTTAAAACTTCTTCAAAACGCTTAAAGTACATGTATAATGTACATGTGCATATTTGAGATATTTTTTCTGCTTTATACATTAGCTCATTACAGTTGACTTCTCAGTGACATATTGCTTGTCTATGAACATGTAGTATTTGGTAATGAAGCGTATGATTGGGCTTGTCAATTTCAGTTAGTTTTTTTCATAGATTTTTATCTGTTATTTGTTGGTTTATGTTGTTGTACAGTGTAGATATGTTACAGACAAGACAAGAAACACATTTGTTGAATGCTTTAAGAACTACTATATGATGATCAATGGGCAGTAAATTTTTTTCTGATTTTTGAAGGATTTGATTTTTTTCAGATGCTGATTATTAATTGTGTTCCGTGTCGAGTTGATTGAATAAGAACAAACAGACTGTGATCACTTGAAAGCCTATTTGCAGCCCATGGACCTGATTCCCAGGCTTATTCTGATGGTCACTCAGCCAAAAGGTAAACAGATTTCCCCTGACTAACTTTTTACACAAATACATGTAGAAAGAAAGTTTTACTCTAATATCTCAAGAAAACAGTTTGGCGACATGTTGTCCAGTTTTTCCAGTATTAAATCGCTTTCAGAAAAAAAGATTCCTGCTTTGGTTCAGTCAGTATAGTACTGGACTGCTGGTGGCCTTTCAAGGTATCGCACATCATCAAGATCGATGCCGCAGTTTCGACTTTTACTCAGATCTCAGATGGTTTTGCAATGCAAAGCAGTCCTATATAAGTTAATTTCCCTTTAATTGTAGCTCATTCAACACCAATAAAACAAGAAGCAATCTAGTAAAACATGTAATCTAATTAATTCATTTTAATAGCTCTTTGGTCAGCTGGCTCCAGGTGTACATAAATTTCTTTCCTTTAGGTTTGAACAGTTTTAGGATGCCTGAAAAATGTCAGGTCAACTTCTTCACCGAAAATATCTGGGAGACTTTAATACATGAAGACAATGTCCTGGTCAGCATGTGACAGTATTCTAAAATCTAAATTCTAGAGTTGACCACGTAGAGGGAGTTTGTAAGTTTTTAACAGGAGTGACAGATATTTGCAAAATAGGGTATCTACTATATTCCTAATTTTTGTGTTTTTCCACCTGAACATCAGATGGAGGTAGGTAATTGTGCACACCTGTGGATGAATTAGCCCAAGGAAATAAAAACCAGGCCACGGACAGAGTTTAAGCTTGTGCTACTTCACTACTGGGAGAGGCCATGTGGGCAACATCATGGGAAATAAGATCATGATATGCTGGTTAGCTGTAGAGAGTGAGGTGATGCTGATATAAGTGATTTAAAGGGAGTCTCTCCAAACTTAACTCAGTAAGATTGCACACCAGTGTAAATTAGGACTTATAAACTAGAATTGTGTCAAACTTAACAAAACAAGGTACGATTATTAAGCACTCTTTCTGTCTTCTCTTATTTCATTTTTTAATGATGAAGACTTCGAAACCTTGCATTTTGATTAGCAAAGACTCTGTAATAGAGTGGTTGGCAAGAAAGAGGGTTTTATTTCCTGAGTTCAAGGAGGGGGGGGGGGGGAGGAGGTGAAGGGTGAGGGTAGCTTAATCTACAACGTGAGAGTAAGAGAGGGTTTTATCTGCTGACCTATGTTTCCATCTATTATGTAGCTGGTCAGAATTTGTGACAGTTCAATTATATACAGGGAATTAGGGTGTCACGCTATTGTATGTAAATCCGCCACAGTTCAGTGAAGCTTCATGAAGGAATGCCATCTGAGCTAATTCCTTACAACAAATTTACCTGACACATACCCCTGTACCCATGGCTGCCTTCATTCACACCTTCAGCCCACAATACATAAATGACCATGGGAATAAAGTGGCTTACACAAGGAACAATGGCCGGTCAGTCCTTCCATATTCATACTCTGTAATTATCATATACAAAGCCTTCTTACAAAATCTTGTCTAAATTAATTGTCCGACAGAAAATCTTCAAGAACTACAGACCACTATTTAACAAATAAACTCGTCGTAGCCTTGTTACTCATTCAATAGAAAACATTATGTCTGTAAGCTTACTTATTGTCCAGCAAAAGGACTTTGGGCAACAGGTTCTCCTTCTTGAGGGTATATCTGTCAAATGTTCTCACTAAATTTCCTAACAAATATTGTAGATTAAGTAATTGTTTGAGAAAGATTAAACATTGCTTAACATACATGTAATAGCATGTAAAATCACATAATAGCAACCACTTAGCAAATGCTTTATACATTTATAAAAGGATTTTAACAGAAAATTGTAAAGTGCCAGACATAAAAATGAATTGACTTCTACACTGTATACTGTAACCCCCTCCCTTTCAGCCATAAGAGGGGGAGGAGGTATCTACCTATACAGGGGTTTTTATAGACACTTTTTCATCGGGAATACCCCGATGAAAAATAACGACAAATTGAGCTTTTCTTAAAATTGATATTCAGTTTTGTTTGAGAAATTGAGTTTTGGCTTATTTAGGCCACTGGCAAGCTATAAAATGCAAAATTAACAGACGATTAACAATGAAAAGTCAGTAAAATTGAGTTTTAGGCAATATCAAATTGAGTTTATGATAAATTTTTGTCTATAAAAACTCCTGCTATATCATATCTACCTTGGACGAACACATCTTGAAATAAATTATTTCCAGAACAGTGGTCAGCTGATAAGTTTTGTCATATAATCAGAGATCGTGGAAGCAGAATAAATTACTAGCACATGTAAAATCATGTTAAATATAATCTATAAACCATGTGTCTCTATGTTATCAGTATGGGTTTCATTTTATTGCCAATATCTATCTATATCGTGATATGCTTGTTCAACATGCATATCCTATTAACATGTATCCTCATTTATGCAAGTATGTTATCTATACCTGTAACTGATTTATAGAATTTGTGAAATTTTGAAAAAATTGAAATGTGTGATGCTGCTAGTTATGATCCCAGAGAGGCCCAGATACCAAAAGATGGTTTGTTTGTTTGATTGGTGTTTAACGTCGTACTCAAGAGTATTTCACTAACATGACGACGGAGACAAAAATAAAACGTACAAACAGATCAGCTTCCTGTTTCCCTTTAGCTCTGAGAACACCAGGG
>JAVFBX010209524.1:0-12039 GCA_034783855.1 Mopalia kennerleyi
TCGCCTTGCTCACTAGTATGTGAGTCACGATCCTACAATTGGTGTGATTAGATTTAACATGTTTCCGTATATTCACTAAAAAAAAACATTGCTGCTTTTAATACCAATACGACACGATACACTCCCATTTCTGCTTAAAAAGGCAATGTGTGTTTTTAATTGCTTCAAGTGGTCAGGTTTGTGTTAAAGGATAGAGTTATATCTGCATGTGTGTTGATAATTCTACATGAGCAAATATTAAACGGGTTGGTGTGTGTTCAGCCAATCGTTCCTGGTAGCAGCTGTGTGTGATAACAACGAATCCTCAATACTCTTCTCCCTTCAGACCTTGGTCAAAGTCTTGTCAAAAAGTTACACAGAGATGCCACATTCACCGCTTTAGCTTTTCTAACTGACGTCCTTGGAGTTCTATAAACTACACTCCTCTTCTTAATCTGCGTGGACGAACTTCCGAGCCAATTAACCCTTTTACAGCTTCTGAGACCATTGGCTGACCCAGTGTGTTCACGGTGAATCTCAATAGCACCAAGATATTTTCATGTGGACATTAACTATAATTACAACACTGGCTGGATGACTTCTTGAAAGAAACTTACCTTCAAAGCTTTTATTATATATCTAAGCTGTTGTCTATCAAATGCTAAGTGCCATTTATGTGAGTTCACTCCACTGTAAAGGAAAAAATGCAGGTTAGTTAACGCTCATGGCTCAATATACATAGACACATACGGGCCCAGGAGTGAAAGACCACGAGTAACCACGCCCCGTTGTTTCTGTGATCAGTGCTCTAGCAAAATGTTCATTTGTCGACCCCACCCATCTTTAAAGGCTTGTCATATTGGTTGTACAGATTATATTGAAATGAAATTGTTGTACAGATGTTGTGAAAGGATTTTTTAAAGGCATAACACCAATCCTAAACTTCTGCATTGTTTAGTTTTTCTTTTATGTCGTTGCAAACAGGTTGTATCGTTTCTTTTGGACACTAGTTTATATTATTGTCATTGGTGCAATAGCATACTGTTTTCTGTGGCAATACAAATGTTTACGTATACTAGTATATGTTAGTTTGTGGAACTATAACTATAACTTTATAGATTTAGCAACGTTTCTAAGTTCTATTAAGGAATTGGTGGACAGACAGATGGAACGAAATCTTTATAAATGTCCCTTAATAATCACTTCGCAACTCTTATTATTTTTGGGCACATTTTCAAATACTGACCAAATATCTTTCAATGGTTGTCTTTTGTTTTTGTTTAACAGGAAAACGAAGAATCAGTGACATATTTTCTAGCTGTGTTGGTAGAATTTATATTTGCTATGAAAGATAAACTTCGTGTGATAAACGAAAATTCTTATAACACATTTATGATGAAAGTTGGTAAGTTAGCTCATTTGGTGTTTTAATTCATTTTATTTAACAAACCAACTACAGTGAGTTCTAAGAGAACTTTTAAAAGCAAGCAAGCATGATTATTAACTTTTCCAAGTAATCAATGTTGTTGAAGTTCGGATATTATTGTTCCCAATATTAAACTATTACCGCTAAATTAAGTAAGTCGTAGTCGATTTGAAATTTTGTAAAGGGAAAACCATAGTGCGGCTGATACAACATTATTGCAATATCTCCCATATTTGTTAAATTTAGACAGATGTGCGAATTACGATAACCTAATAATATTAATTAACATCTTTGATTGTTAACATTATTAACAGACGCAGCATAATTGCGTAACATTTGTACATTTCAAGGTGTTAATATTGGGTCTGTCGTGGCTGGGGTGATTGGTGCAAGGAAACCACAGTACGATATCTGGGGGAACACGGTGAATGTGGCTAGTAGAATGGAGAGTACCGGTAGACCAGACCATATACAGGTAAGCTGCGAAACTGCAGGCAAATAACATTGCCATAGGTTTTATTTCAACAGTAATTGTAAACATTTAACGAAAATAAAAAAATTACAGATCAGGAAAATGTACAACTTGCTATATTGTCACGGGAATCCTGACAATAAGACAGTTCGCGCATGCAAATCTATTTCTCCACTTGTAATAATCGACCGATAAAAGTGCCTAACGTAGTCCAGGCGTGTTGCAAATATTGAGGGACATTGATCTTGCTTGGTACACAGAACACCAGTTCAGAAAACCAATGCATTCCACATACATGTATAGCGTCTCACGGAATTGCGAGTCCTTTTTTCATATAATAATTTTGGAATTGCTAAATTTGATTGACAATCCTGTTTTCGTTTTAGGTTACGGAAGATGTCAGAGAAGCCTTGAAAGATCGCTATGAGTTCAAATGTCGTGGTCGAATAATCATCAAAGGAAAGGGCGAGATGGTTACTTACTACCTGATGAGTAGAAAAGCCGGAACATATTTCCCTGACAACCCATCTTTGTGTAGTCTGAGTCCCGAAAGTCCATGTACTGCGAGACCGCCATCCAGAGAATCGAGAGGTAGTGCCCGGGAGTCTGTCCCTCTTGTGCGCCAGGCAAGCACAGGAAGTGGACGAGATATGACCCGACAAGGTTCGATTAACTCCCACGGGAAGGGTCAACTGACTTATGGGGCCATCCCCCTAGAAAGAAAGAACAGCACGGATTCATTCAAAGGCTTAGTTGGTACTCCCACAGGAAGCCTAAGCAAGAAAAGACCTGCTAGCACGGACAGTCCGAGGGAAAGCAGAAACCCATTACGTAAATTTAGCAATTCCAGCCTTACAAATTGCCTTTCTGGAGACGTCACATACTCACGCGTTGATTCTCCTGAATTACCAGCTGTGCATTACATGAACATCAACGTACAGGGAAATAGTTTACCTAGGCACGAAAAGAACATTATCCAAGCTGCCTTGTTTGATAGTCTTAAGGCAAATAACTCGAACGACAGTCCTAAATTGATATCAAAACCACCCAACAGACAGAACGGCCCACCGGCTAACCAGATCCCACCCTCTGGAAAATATAAGAAAACTCACTTGAACGATCCTCAACCACGGCGTTCACCAAGCACCAGTAATCACCATTCTCCAGTAGCAAGGCCCACACCACTTGTCTTTGCCGGTGTGGCGCCTGTGATGAAATCTCCAGTTAGATCCCCTTGTAATAAATATTCTCCACAGTACACAAACGGAGACCCTATGTTGAACAACTTGGCCAATAGTTCTGGTAAAAAAGATATTCCCTGCAAGGAAATTATTGCAATGAACAACATGTTGAAAGAGTTGGGTCAATCGCTCAGTCCTACGGGCCAAAATCGTCAGCCTCTCTTGAAGACCTCAGCAGCACAATCTCCACTATCGCCAAAATCCGGCAAGAGCTCTAAAGAAGAAATGCTGGTCACTGGTGTTTACAAAGAACCTATTGACAAGAATTTTGCTGGAATTGCAAATCAAAGGAACAGTACAGATAAAACTTTTAATCTCATTGACTTGGAAAGTTCAGGGAAACCGCCACCTATGCCAAATTTAACACGATCACCGTCAGCGGGCTCTAGGAGTAGTTCCTCCAGGTCAACCCTCACACCCACTTCTGCACTCTTAGCAAGTATCGACGGTAAAACAATGTCAATTCTACCAGCATCATTCGACAATGACTTTCGCCGACCCGTTTCATTTCAACCCAGATCACCACCGTTTTCAACAGATTTTTCCAATCACATGAATGGCCCTCTTCTTACACCACCTCATAAACTGCCTAGTAAAATTCCTCGTGCTATAAACGGTAGTGAAATAAAGAAATTTACATTCCCCTGTAAAAATCTCCCCCGTCCTACGAGTCCGTCTTATCACTCCGACGAGGACAAAGAATCCAATAGTTCATATCAAACAAGCGACAATTCATACGCCCTGGAACCCATTCCGCTTAGGACTGGAATGGGTCGTTACAATAGGCAAACGTCGTGCCCAGATAACCCACTTCTGTTTCAAAGAGAGCAGCGACTGAGGAGATTTGGGTTGCATTCTAGATCTTCTGATACACTTAGCAGCTCCGGCCGCCGGTCTCCTGCCACCCCTCGATTTCCTGTAGCAGAAGATAGTGACGCTTTCAGCGATTTCCTACAGGAATTAATAGGCGCTGCTGCAAAGCCAAAATCTAAGAATGACAAACCAATGTCAACTAAACCACCGAATAGCGGATCTAGAAAAATGAACAATTCTAAAAGTTGTAACGGGGCTAGACCAAAGCAACCCCAAAATGGAGCACCGATGGAGTCGAGTGAAGTTATTAAAGCTCTTATTAGTCCAAAAGACAATAGAATAATTAAGGAAGGTTTGGATAAGCCAAAAGCTTCGTTTGATTGGCAACCAAAGTTCGGATACTCTAAACCAGAGGAAGACGTCGAACAAGGTGAGACTTCACCTGCCCCAAGACCTAAAGCTGGACCAAACCCGTATCAGGTTAAAAGAAGACAAAATTTCGGTTTACCTCCACGTCATTGTAGAAGTTTAGATTATATACCTAGCGACAGAGAAGACGGAATGTCATCGGCTGCCTCTTCCGCAAATGTCAGTCCAAAATTTAAACATGCTCTTCTTTTCCCCTATTCAGTTGCGAACGGCCGCAAGCCAATTGCCATGGACAGTATTAGCGTCTCGTCGGTAGCAAGTAGTAGCGAAATGTCGCGAAGTGATCCGGCCATCAACTTCGATTCCGGTTCGGCTGCTTATGAATCGGAATATGACAACTACAGGCCTGGTATGACAAGTGACGAGGATTATTTCGCCCATGAAGTGATAAGCGACATTGACATTGACTTATTTGACGATATAAATATTGACAACGTTACAGTGAGTGATACTTACAGCCTGGATATGCCTTTAAGAAAGCTAAGCAAAAAAATAACTGAAGTGTGAATGAACTGACTTGTTTATCTTCGTGAAAAGAAGTGATTTGAATTTGTTGGTGCTAAATTGCATTTGTCTTCCATTATGATGAGTCCGGGAGTTGGATACAAAGTATTTTGCCTAAGTTAGCTAATCAAAATGTACCAATGCGAGTCGAGGGGCTAACGCAAATCGTTTAGCTATAAAAAACTTTGTGAGTGCCCGAAGTGTCATATGTATATAGTGTGGTGTGTTAGATTGGTGCTGGAGATCAGACGTACGCTGCAGACTATAATATAGAAGAATTGTTTTGGGAAATTGGTGTAAGATTTTGTAGAACCCAGCATTAAGTTACTGTAAGCCAGTGAGATTATACATCTGAACCTTCTGTAAATCATTTCGACTTATTCTAACGAGTGCGGACTTCTTTTGAGTGGAATGGAAAATAATAGCTCAAATTGGCAACATTTTGCCAAGTTATCGAAAAAACTGCCCCAGAATTTGTGTTTTTTTACTACGAATTCATGTTTTGAAAACGTGTTTTTTTGCACTATTTATGCATTGATTAATATTCCGCACAATTTTGTCAAATATCACACTCTGAAGGCTGTGTTCAACATCTTATCGATTATTTTTTGTCGAAAAGTTACGTTTTTCTGTTTGAACAATCTAAACATACTTTAAATATCATTAAATAGTCAAATACGTTTCCAAAAACAACTACTATCAACTTCTGATCACAGTTGGGCCTTTGTCGAGCATGGCAGTTTAATATAGTTTGTGGTTCAAAGTGCTATATTTTAAAAAGCTTCTACTATACGATTAGTCACTGATTCATTAACACCAATTTTAGATTCGTATAACAACGTTATAATGGTTGTACAATTTTCCTGAGGCTGGCAAACAACTGTTAATGGCTATATTTCAAGAAGGTTGAGAGAGTAAAACTAACGTAATTTATGAAAAGGGTGATTACTCTAACAGTGAAAATCCCGTCCAAGTACAGAAAGTAGCCAACCAGCGAACGATGTGATATACAAATAGATACCAATTTTCAAATAACGGGCTACATATGCTATTTTCATGATTTGACATATTTTTTTCTAATGGGGCTCAACTGATTTATGGCCTTCATATGTAACGTGTTCAACGAATAAATATGTTTAGAACTAGCAATTAGATTGGAAGGCTGGGATTTGATATAATAGATAGGTTGTTTTTAGTTGATAGATTGTGTGTAAAAAGTTTGACACACATAATTTAATAATTAGGTCAAACGTTTATATCGCGTGACTGTTTGCAAAAAGTGTGTGAGAAATGTAAAGGTAAATGGATTCTGTTGTTGTTTATTTAACTAGATTGATATTAATTTGCGAAAGCGCATTATTTATTATCTTTTGTCCGTACATAGTTAGGTGTCTGGAATAATATGGTAGATCCAAAACTAATTTATTTTTACTTAATTAAAAAATCAATCACATTTGAGAAGAAAAATATTGGCAACATTTTTTGTTGTTGCAACGATTTTTCGCGGGCCTGTTTTATTTAGTGCTTTCATCCAGCTCATTTTGATAAAAATGGCGGACATGCGTTGCACGGTATACCGTGGAAAATGCCGTGGTGAAGGCTATGCTTTCGGTGGCAAGGCACACCTACAGAAGATGCAAAATTCATGGCAAACATGCACGTGAAGTACAGGTCTTACCGATTTAAGTATATGTCATTTCTGTTCACATTCATTTAAATATAAAATAGCTTTCCGCAGTGAGAGATTTCCGCCTTTACTCGGAAGAAAATGCGTGGCTGCTCTGTCATCAGCCTCTATACGTCAGTCGGTTAGAGCACTGGCCCTGTTAGCTAAAGACCCGAGGTCGAATCCCAGTGGAGGCAGGCCAAATTGTCTTTCTGTACCAAAACATTGTTAGCTTTTTTCGGAATGACACGTTCTCGACTCTTTCAGAAAAAACAAGTTATCACAATTGCGACATTTGAAGGACACAAGCAGACCTGCCTACCTAGTGTATTCTGGTGTCGTTTGTACACATAATTTATGTTAAATACACCAATATTATAATACAGATAGACATTATTGTAATGTGCTATGCTGTATCACAAAAACACATAAGATGATAAGAAAATATTCCTAACCATCAACATAACAAGGTATTTTTATGGATATACAACTTATAGGTTTATTGACGAGCAACGTTTCGGAGCAGATTTTAGCACCGTTTTCAACCTAAACAGCAATTGTTTTTGCACGTAAATGTCTTCCTGGGTAGGCAGGTCTGCACAAGCATGGCTATAGTATCTATCCCAGAACATACTTAAATTACTTTTATAAAGAAGTTAGTGTTTTGCAGTGACTTTTAGGAATACCTTTCTGTTATATATTCGCTTTAAATCAAGTTCACAAGTTTCTTGATGTGTCGCGTATCACGTTGTCATATTCGCGTTCATTTTAATGTATTACTTTTCTGTATTTATTATAATCATTTGTATCGTTTTATATAAAATATTTCACTTCCTGTCACAGAGAATTGGGAGGCTACTTCCACACCCGTTCAATATGTATAGTATATAATTATGCACTAAATGAAAGTTTGCGGAATATCTGGCTAGTTGTGCCTTCTTGGTCTTTTCTTGGTATTTTTAGTTTTTTAGTTGATTGGTAGGAAATGTGTACAATCTAACCACAGATCAGTTATATTGGCTTTTGTCTGTGTGACAGTCAAAGTTAAGTCACTTGGTTGTTAGTGAGGATAATCACATCATATGATGGCGTGTCACCCCAATGGGTGAAGAAAACCACCCTCGACGCTACTTAAGACAAAATAAGACAAGGCCGGACATATCTATGACATTAAAAACATACCGGCTTCATGCTGTCCCTAACTCTCAGAGCGTAACGCCATCGGGAAGATCTCTCACAGCCCTTCGCAATTCACTTCAAATCGTCCTGTCAGTGGACCAATAGACTAAACTATACGTTAATGTACCTGAATATGTATTCTGTTGAACGCTTTTATTTGTCGCCTTTAAAATGTTTACCGCCGACGAGGTTTAGTGGTTACCTTGTCTGTCTACTACTCCTAATTGATGTATCGGTTATGGGTTGCCACTTGTCTATCGACGAGAAGGTGTACGAAGGAGTCTCACAATTTGTCTCTGGCAATCGCGGGAGTGGATTTTACGAAGTTTCTTTCAGGGTTTTTATCGGATTTAAGCAAGGAGGAGTACAATATGGACAATCCGTCGTCATATCAGTGACATACCCTGGCGTATACGGCATTAAACCCAATCGAATTAATCAGATTGTGCAGAAAGTACAACGACATCGGTACAGAATAAGCTATGTTTAGCAATATTTGCAGTATAGACCAGGCCTACAAGGGACAACATTCATAGTATAGTTACGTTTATGTTCACGAGGTACCAATTATACGATATAGACGTAGACTACAATGGACAAGTTTTACAGATAACTTTTCTCTACATAAGACAGCTCAAAGGTTTAAACATTCCTAACTGTGCAATTGATCTACGTCGGAATCCGATGTAGGGCTCTAATATGTAAGTAATTATACTTCCCGGGTTAATCCAAGTTTAATATCCCCGTCGAATAAATTCTGTATCATTTTATCAAAACATGCATAACAAGTGTCAATAGCTGACCCGTCAATTAAAATATTAAGTCTACAGTGGAGATCATGCTAAAATACAGTCAATTCTACTTGACATTGACTCTAAGATACACCCGGGCCATCTTGTTTGGCACTTCTTTTATTTGCTGATCTGTAGCTGATAGGTCGCCCCAAAAATTGGCGGAAATCAATGCACGATGGCCTGGCATGGCGTACGAGAGATGTCTTAGTCTCGTCCACTATAGAAACGCTCGCGAGATTACGATTGATCCACTACCATTATAGTAGGGGACTTAGAAATGCTTCTCTCTGTCTTTCTAGAAAACAAAAGGGCCGTTTTTGCGTATTATTCAATGTTCATGCCTGTATGTGTTGTGAACATGATACGTAGAGAATAAATTCATCGATTCACTTTAAGCTTGATATATAGTTTCCTACCTGTAAAACAACAGATGAGATTGAATTTCACTAAATTCCCCAAAACAAAAAGGCAGCCATTGCATAATTTGACAATATTCACTGCTATGTGCTGTGAACATCAGAACAAATTCACTATATAGCTTCATCTTACTCAGACAACTAATGGGATTGCATTTCTTCAAATTTTGTAAAACAAAATGAATTGATTTTTCAATATTCATGATTTTGTGTTGTGACCATGATAATCTGAGAACAAATTCATTATTTAACAAGATGGGGCAAGATTTCCCCTCGTGGAAATGTCCCCCCTCCTCCAGTTTGCCACACCCTGCGATGAAAATAAGTATACATTCTTGTACATTAATTTTAAAACAAATATTAACTAGTTGTAAAAATATTGTATAAGTAAGTTTTTTATTGAGATAAACTTTAACTAACTTAACGTCCGAGAAGAAAGATGTATAGACTTGGTTCTTAAAACCGTTAAATCAAATAAAGAAAATGAGTCCACCGTCCTCTATAGAAAACTCAAATGCCACCATTCCAATCGACGAGTATACAATAAGCAAAGAAAAAACATTCAAAACAGATATTAAAACTCATAGTTAACGACATTAGTTATGTATGGCGTAAAAGGCCAAGAACGCGCATACGGCTGTGTAGAACTCGATAGCTTCCGGGGCCTAGGCAGCCCCTGGACCCTCGCCTCATTGTGCTGTGAAAGTCACCGCCAGCTCCTGTTGGGTCATCTTCCCGGGGCAAGGCGGAAAAGAAGATCGTCGCATTAAGCCTCTCTCCCTTTCATACCTTGCCTCCAAAGACGATAAAACCTGAGTTAGCTAGAGTTGACCACGGCTACTTTCGGATGACCGCTCTTTGCTCTACCCAATCAGTCGGGGGCTTTCTTAGAATAAGAAAGAGACGGTCCAAACACAGGACGACAAGTAGGCTATTTTTGTAATATACATGCACGATATTAGTACCATTAACTAGTCCTGGCGTCATCACAGACATGTCAATTGCCCTTGGCGCCAAGCTTGTTTGTTTGATGTGTAAACGCCTTTTTGATAAGCCTACGTGTTTCTACCATAGTGCAATGAAATTTTGTGCCACGTTTTTTGATCGAGTTACAGCAAGGGATAGCACTGTGTAAGTCTCGTCTTACACATACTGACCCTTGCGTAGGAAGATGCTGTTGGGTAGTCTTTCCACACTTATGATAATACAACGATGTAGACAGATAATCGATTAAAACCAATAATATATACGCCAAAAGACGGCATCTCCAACCTTCTATTAAACATTCTTTTTCACACAAGAAAATTGCCTAAATTGCATAATGCCCCAATATACTGATAATACACCATGACTTTTACTCTCTGACTCTTTGAAGGGAAGAACTTATCGAACTAAAGTAGGAAAAGGTGTTTTGGCTTGGATTATGAGGATATTTTTTTCGAAATAATACTTTAGCGATAGACCTGCTTGCTACTCAGCGTTTTTACAATATTTATATAACAGTATTATGCAGTATAATATACAATGGTCATTTTGTTGTGTTTTAAATAAGTCTGTGAATTCCTTGTCAAGTCTTGTGTTCACCCATCGGTATGGCACACCGCAATGTGAGTGAAATAACCTTAAATATGGCGTTTAACCTTAATCAAATAAACAAACAACATTTTCCATTGCAGCTAAAAGTCCAGTGAATAACAATGCTGTCTCATCTGCAAATCATCGGCGAACACAAAGTTGTCCGGTATAGTACATTTATGAAATATTTATTTATTCAGGGCTTTGTTGTTCACTATTCTAGAGTCCCTCTGCATGACGCAGTGGTAAGTGTGTCACCCTACACACTAGATCTCCCCAGCTTATGAAGGAGAGATTGGGGGGGGGGGGGGGTTAAGGGCCCTCTGGTTAAGGGCAGTTTGTTTAAAGAGTGACAGTGCTGTCTTTACTTAGCACTGGAGGAAAATTCATTTCCCAACATTATGGAACAGCTTCACAACGTGGTTGTTCTAGTGTCATATAAGTGAAACACCCTTAAGCACGGCGTAAAACACCAATGAGTATGACATTTAACACCAATCATGTTAAAAACGTGGTAGTATTCTACAGAATACCCGAGTCCAGCGCATGAAATAAAGGCAAGTGTTTTGATCGGTTATTTTGAAATGGAATTGTAAATTTGAGCAGTTGTTATTTAACATAGAAATATGCCTCTGGCTGAGGGAAGTTTTTTTTAAAAAGTATCAATAGTGTCTTTACTTAGCACTGAAAGAAGATTAAATTCCCAACCGTATCAAAACACCTCACATTTTATGGTTGTGCTAGTGTCTGTTATTGTTTGAATACACCGCCGTCATATAAGTGAAATATCCATAAGCAAGGTATAAACACCAATCAATCATAGAATTTAATAAATAAATGTGGCGTGCCACATCTAACACTCCAGGTGCCACGTGGTGAGGCTCACCTCCATCATATACCATTACAAGCAAGATATAAACACCAATCAATCATAGAATTTAATAAATAAATGTGGCGTGCCACATGAAACACTCCAGGTGCCACGTGGTGAGGCTCACCTCCATCATATAGCATTAAAATCCATCATTCACATGGACCATCCATCTTTCAGCTCATCCATCCTTACCTGGCCAATCCCTCCGCAGGTGACCCACCAATCCATCAGCTGACCCACCAATCCATTAGCTGGTCCACCAATCCATCAGCTGGTCCACCCAGCTGACCCACCAATCCATCAGCTGACCCACCAATCCTTCAGCTGGTCCACCAATACATCAGCTGGTCCACCAATCCATCAGCTGACCCACCAATCCATCAGCTGACCCCCAATCCATCAGCTGGTCCACCAATTCATCAGCTGGTCCACCAATACATCAGCTGACCCACCAATCCATCAGCTGACCCACCAATCCATCAGCTGACCCACCAATACATCAGCTGACCCACCAATCCATCAGCTGGTCCACCAATACATCAGCTGGTCCACCAATCCATCAGCTGACCCACCAATCAATCAGCTGGTCCACCAATCCATCAGCTGGTCCACCAATCCATCAGCTGACCCACCAATCAATCAGCTGACCCTCCAATCAATCAGCTGACCCA
>JAVFBX010209546.1:0-12038 GCA_034783855.1 Mopalia kennerleyi
CTTTAGATTGTGACTAGATGGTCTGGCCAGGCCAACCAGCATAGGACTGAGATGATAGTCTTTAGATTGTGACTAGACAGTCTGGCCAGGCCAACAGGCTTCCACTGTTTAGACTGACTGACAAGTTATTATGGAATTAGCCTTCAGGAACTAAATCAAAAGGATAGTGTTGAGAAACCAAAATCTGTATCCCAATTCTATAAACTAACAAGTTATAGTCCATAAAAATACTGTTTTGTCTGGTCAGAGTTTTCTTATTTATATTTTGTGATTTTACATTAAGAGAATAATTCTATGTTTGAACATTATTATTTCAGGATCTGCCTGCATCCGGGCCTATTTTAAATTCTCTGGATACGGTAAGTGATTGTATTTCATGTTTTAAAATGTAAGGCCAAGTGGACAATAGGTTAACATAAAAACAAATTGGATGAGTTGTTTGAGCACGAGAAGATTGAATTATGGAACATCATGTGTATGTTCTACTGTTCTACTTCTATAAAGTTTTGGCACGGCTTGCTCGCTGGCTCATTTGCACAGAAAATGCCATTATCTGAAACAAAATCTCCCTGTTCTGAGTTACTACATTCCTTCACCTAGGAGGGATTACTTGAAAATGGATTGCAGTCATTTACCTTGGTATTTCTTTTTATTGTTGATTGTTATTGTTGATAATCATCAATCCATCATTTGACCATCAGGTATATGAGCGCATCACACGTTGTGGCTCCGTCAATCATGGGGGGGGGGGGGTTTACTAGGTTTCCTCTCGGTTTTCCACCGTAATAAGGCAAGGTGCAGTGTGAAGTGGACAATCTATTGATGGATAGATTGTTCCATGTGACATGACGTTACTTTGGATTGATTTTCGTGTGTGTTGAACTACAGTTGGCGCCACCTAGTAGTGGCAAAGTCCAAATTGCGTTTCTGTTTGTTTACTGACAAACTTCTGGGGGAATTCGAATCAAACTTTATATGATTATTCCATGTGACAAGACGACACTAGGGATTAGGTTTGGTGTATGTCAGACTGGAGGTTGCACCACCTGCTGGCAAACTCTAAATTTGATTTCTGTTTGTTAATTTGAAAACTTCTTCTTGAAATCGAATCAAACTTTATATGATTGTTCCATGTGACAAGACGTCGCTTGGGATTAATTTTGGCATATGTCGGACTACAGATGGCGCCACCTGGCGGCAAAACCTGAATTTCGTTTTGTGTGTTAATTTGAAAACGTCTTGTAGAATTTGTGTGAAACTTGGTTACTATGAGTGATTCTTTTGACAAAACTGTTAGGATATTCCACATGTCAAGATGTGTAGGATTTTGTTTGGTCTAACTTGTAATCTTTTGTCAAGTTTTTGATTCCGGATATTAACTTGAAATCACCTTTTGGAATTCAAATCAAACTGTGTATGAGTGTTCCATTTAACAAAACGGTTTTCGATAAAACAGGGTAGAAAAATTGCCTATCGACAAAAAATGAAGTACTAGAATTCGGGCAGAAACCATCTGGCTGTACACCAACAATACACTGAATCACAATTTTCAAACTTAAAATTAAAGGACTTCTTATTGGAATTTTTGTATAAATGTTTCACTAAATGCAGGCTAATAATGTGAATTTTCGTATTAACAAATAAAAAAAAACAGACATATTTTGACCTCGAAGGGGCCGACCTACCTTAACCTGGTACTTAAAAATGGATTTTTATAAACTGCATGTCAGCCGAAAACATGCTTAACATATGTGTTACTCAAAGAGCTGTTTTGATATGCACTTGGATGATCAAGCTTGTGTATACGCCGTGTTATTACAGATGCCTTCCAATACATACACAAGCAAACAGACACACTGGTGACCGAGGAAAATCCAATGTATTTTAAATAAAAAAACTGATTAAAATTAAACTTAGTTAAAGTGTCAAATATTTGTAGTTGAAAAGGGAAATATTGAATATTTTTGTTGTACTCACCCTCAGGTGTAGTTTGTGCTCGTCTCTCTAACACATCAACTCCCGCGTGACGCAGAGTGCCTGTGATGCCTGGAGAAAGACCTGTTATTTCCCGTGATATTGGGATAGATGGCGCCACTGGATCTACCTTGATACGGTCGTCATGAAGTGAGGCGAGATGTCGACTTATCTTTTTCCGTCTGAGTCTGGCACGAGCTAACAGACGAGTCTCTAAAGTGTCCTCCACAGGAAGATGGGAGGTGGTTATCTCCCCTGAGCTGTTAACACAACCAAAATAAAGTTTGAATTACTAAAACTTTCACTTCACTGTTCACCGTGGTGTAGAGCTGTGGAGGAGCATCATGTTTAATATGGACTCCAGAGGGAACTGGCACAATACCATACCTTACTGGATTAATCTGATGGAGTTAATTTGTGTCACTGGGATTTAATACAGTTATTTCAGTAAAATAGCATGAAGGCTGATGGATGAAGGAAGTAAACTTCGGAGTCTGAGACGGACACCAAAAAATGACAAGTGAAGACAGGTCAACAGCAACACATAAAACAAAGGCCCGAAGCATCACACAGAAAATACATCAACATGTCACTAATTACATTTACCTGCTATGGGAATTGAGAGATGTTCCATTTAATATTCCCTCAAGCCCCAATGGTATCTGGCCATCTCTATAGTTAGGTATGGTGGGCCTGTGATTCTCTGACACATCTCTCCTGGGTGGAGTGCTTGTAGAGTCAAGGGAGGTCACTCTGGCTAGGCCAACCCCAGGAATCTCGAGCCCGGAGCCAAGAGCGTCTGATGAGTTAGCTCCCCTTCCTGAACCCTCTCTGATTAAAACCAAATAAGGACATTGAGAATAATGACTACTAGAAGTCCGACCCACACACTTCGCTTACATATATTATTTAAATGATAAACGTATACTAAATCTCTTTTTCTGTGTGAAGTAGAATACCTATAAACTTGTTTTAAACGAAGACTGCTTAAAGGAAAGCATCTCATATATATTTGATTTTTAACTACATGATTTGAGTGAAAATTATTAAATAAGTTGACGAACATCAACAAACTGATTCAAACAATTAATATTTCCTGCATGTAATGACTTTTTTCTTTATTCATGCGATGGCTGTACAGTGTCAGAGAGTACTGAATTATGTGGTCCTTTTAAACAGGCTGTCAATGTTTGATGTTTATTATTTGGATATTCACAGTATCTCGATGTCCTATCGAAGTCATCGTATTTAGCAATCATTTTCTATCCCCAATAATTTATTTATCGGTAAATTCCACAAAATTTGAGTGCTTTTGTCAGAGAATCTTGACATTGTGAAAGTTGAAGAGGGCCGGGTGCATAAAAAATGGTGGACTTGACACAATGGTAACAGATTTTTTTACAGTTACACTGAAATCATGCACTGTGAATTTTATGTTCCAATTTTTGCTTTTCAGTCAAGGACTTATGTCATTATGTATCATAACACATAAATATATTAATTTTGGGTGCCCATGTCACTTTAAGGCTTGCATCGAAACTGTTGTTCATACTATATCCCAGCTATAACTATCAATCTGATTAAGGTATTGCCTATACCTGTGTCTCTGTGGAGGCGTGTTGTCGTCACTGAGCGTGGCTAAGGGACTCCAGACCACCTGACCATCAACTGGACACGTCACATGGGAGTGCAGTAGCCATGGGTCTATACAGTCACGGTGAAACTGTGAAACAAAAAACACTACCTTCTATTAATACTGGAATGACATTCATTGATTGATTGGTGTTCGATTAAACTTGTTAGATGGTGATTAACTGTAACAGTGTTAGGGTTAGTCACACTAAAGCCCAATTCACACTGGACACAACACGACACCACATCGCTTGTTTCTTTTTCACACTGGGCGTTGCATGACATGTTTCATTCCTATGCTTTGACATTTGTTGACTCGCTCAGGCAATTACCTCCCAATGCAAACAAATAACATCATGTATCGTAAGAGAACAGGCGACTACAACAAGACTGTCACATGACAGTAACATCTAGTATGAGCTTTATTACATAATAAGTACATGTAGTCCTCAACCTTATGTTCATGCAGTGCGACAGTTGCATCGTGTCCGGCATGAAGTGGGTTTTACACATCCACAAAATACAATGTGAAATAAAGTTTAAATGGTTCGAATATAACATTTTAAGAAATATTTTGACATGAATGTAAAAGTAAATTATATAGATTCAAATATAAGCAAATTCTGTACATCTTGTAAACAAAAGGAAGAATCTATTATACACCTATTAACAGTTTATTTATGAGCTTGTGGTAGGGTTAAACCAATACGGCTTTTGATGGAAAATTGGCTGAAAAGTTTTTCATGTTAGAGCAAAATTTCATGCCGAAAAACTGACTGTAAGCATTGTAGAGACATGTATTACCAATAGATCCCTTGATTATCGCTTTTATCGGATAGTTGGAACAAAGCTCTACATTTACAAAATGAAGGGGATTGGAATTGAGTGCCGAGTGTACCTGAGAGAGCTGTCAAATACAGACAAATATGTCCAATATAAAATTCCGCAGGAAAAAAAAGTCATCGATCTTTGATGCATCGAATTGTGATAAAATGAAATCATCAGCTAAGAAACTGATGGTGATGCAAGCTCTTTATGTACATGTATAACTATGGGGTTATTCTGACGAACAATATAACATGGACAGACAGACCAGCTGATTCTTCAATGCCTCTTTCCATCAAAGGAGTTCATTTTAAAGTATTTTCCATGCAAATGTTAAAGACTTACCTTATGTTTACACGGTAGTTTTCTTACAAACTGAGCTACGTTGTAACCTCTTAAACAAATACGACACTGAACCCCTGGTGCCAATAGCTGACTAGTCTCTCGCACCTTTTCCAAGGGGAACGACTCTAGCACCTCAGCTGGAACACTCTGGCTCCCAGCATCACCTACGCTGAGAAAGACAGAAATGAGGATAACATACATGTACAAAGGAGCACGGAAATAGTGATGAAAGTATAAAAGTTTTATTTTCACCATAAATAACTCGGAAAGAGGTAAATAGAAATATATTATCTATAATTTTGATCTAAGGCATAGCCTGAACATTTATTTTGTATTTGCATTTTGTCTTGAATTCTTTGTCTCACTTTTATCTATGCGTGAACTGACACATAATAAACCAGTGTGAGACTTGGCTGAAATCCATCAGAATAGATGTCTTTATCTTTTCGCCGTACTAACCTGTCAAGCTGCAGGAGCAGATCGTAATCAGTTTGCCGTACTAACCTGTCAAGCTGTAGGAGCAGATCGTAATCAGATCGCCGTACTAACCTGTCAAGCTGTAGGAGCAGATCGTAATCAGTTCGCCGTACTAGCTTGTCAAGCTGTAGGAGCAGATCGTAATCAGTTCGCCGTACTAACCTGTCAAGCTGTAGGAGCCGATCGTAATCAGTTCGCCGTACTAACCTGTCAAGCTGTAGGAGCAGATCGTAATCAGACTCTGAAATATCTCTGTTCAGCAAATCGTTCATCACAGCCTGAGGCAATGAGAGACCAAGGCAGCGCTGAGCCGGGCGCCAACGTTCATTACGCTTCTGAAAACAATAAGAAACTTTATCAAACAGTTGAGTAAACTTCTGCAAGAACATGTTTTATAAAACTTGTTGATGAGCACCACACTAAAATACACACCATATGTCATCAAATGTATATAGCTTTCAGAACCCACTTTTGCCATCTTGAGAATAATGACAAATGTATTAGGTTGCACAGTAAATCGCCTCTTTAAATACAGTTACTAAGCTGTTTAACTGCCTCATGATATATCAGAACAAAGTTTGCTTCAGTCTTCTACACAAAGGTTTTATTTCAGTAGCTTTCAATCAGCTGGTAACATACATTTCATGCTCATTTACCAAATAGTGATGTTATTTCCATTTATTTAGTCCTATTCAAGGATATTTCACTTGTATGATGACTATAATTCTTACTCTGCTAGATTTAAATACACTGGAAAATGAGGAGAAAATCCTAAAATATGTACCGGGTATTGAAATGTTTGATGTTTTTGTACTTGTTGGAGTATAATAAATAAGTCTTGAGTTTTCCCTGCTTTGTCTGCCATAGTAAACAGATAAGATAAACAAAGCACCCCAAGATCAAGGAGCACTAATAGAGCAATATCAGTTAATGAACAGAAAAGCAGGATTATTGTTTGAATTAAGGACTAACCTGTCTGAACTGGAAGATATGGTTTGTGTGAACTGGTGTGTTAAAACAGCTCTGGCACAGATGATAATCAACACATGACGTACATCTGAAATACAATAGAAATGATGTTCAATCGTTTAGTGCTAGTCAGAAATGATACAACGTTCTTCCTGTGCCATCGGGTGGTTGGAGGGAGCTTCATGTTGCCCTGGTGCTGAGCGGGTGGTTGGAGGGTGATTCATGTTGCCCTGGTGCTGAGCGGGTGGTTGGAGGGTGCTTCATGTTGCCCTGGTGCTCTTGGAGCTTAAGGGAAACAGGAAGACAATCTGTTTGTGATGTCTTTGTATTGTCCTGTGATTATCCTGTATTGGTCCTGCCTTGGTCCTGCCTTGTGTATATTGCCAATGGCGTCTAGGGCGGTTGCCTTCACCCATTGGGCTGGTTTGCCGACACGTGACTAAAGTAATCTTAATTGGGATTAAATCCTAATCAAAAAAACAAAATCAACTGTAAACTCATTTTGCAATTCCAGGTCACAGTAACAGTAGTCGAGTAGAAACAAGCAGCCTATCAGAAAGTCATTTACACATCAACGTCGACAACAAACCAGCGTGGCGCTACTGTCAACTAATGTGTCTGTTAATGTTAATGGGACTAATATTGTGCCTGTATATTACATATATAGCCTACTTGTCATCCTGTGTTTAGACTGCCACTTTCTTATTCTAAGAAAGCCCCAATCTGATTGGGTGGAGTAAAGAGAGGTCATCCGAAAGTAGCTGTTGTAGTCTCTAGTTAACTCAGGTTTTACCATCTATGAAGGCAAGATAAGAAAGGAAAGAGGCTTAATGCAACGATCTTCTTTTCCGCCTTGCATCAGGATGATGCCAGACAGGGTAAAATGAAGTAACAATATATGTGCTGCTCTGACTCCAGTCTTTAGCCCATAATGAAATGGTGAAATGGATCAGAAATTATATAAATAATATAGCTAGTATCCTCCAGATAATTCAAATGATGATAAAGCTGTTGACCTACATGAACTTAATTTTTCTGATACGGATATACTGTTTACAGTCTGATACATAGATCCATGACCTTAAAAAAGCCAATGGCTGATTGTTTTCAATCTCTGATCATACATGTACGATATAAATACGTTTCATGTCACTTACATCACTCTCCTGATGATAAAAAAAATAAAGCGCCAAAATATTGAGTTTAAAACCACGGCTTAACCAGAAATTATGGTGTCCAAAATCGTCATTTTGCTTCACTTTTTATGTAACTGGGTGTCCATTTTTTCCCCTATCTCCTGCATGTTAAAGTTTCTTAAAATAGGGTGTCCAAATGAAGCAATTGTTCATTTCAGGTTGTCCAAAGGATGACAGTACACCCCTCTGCCGAAGCCCTTGGTTCAAAATGAGTTACACGTACCATTCTTCGGGGTTACACTCCTCTTGTATTATATCCCAGCTACTGCTCACTCACTCACCTGTAACATTTGCCAATAACTGGATTTGTCTGACAGCTCCGACAGGTCACCCAGATATGTCTATCGAGTTGATTCCGAGATAAAGTGCCTGCAGTAGAGTCTGCATTACGTCCTTCTTGTCGTAACAGTTCAAATGGACCGAAATCTTCACGACACAGGGGACATTTAATGACTTTCTCCCCCTGGGTTTTCTGATGTTCTGCCCACACTTTCATACATTTTATGTGCACACTGTTCCCGCAACCAAACCTAGTGAAAACAGCAAAATGAAAGTAATAATTATGCATTGTAATATAGAGAGAGGTTATTTAAGGTGAGCACTTGTATTATGAGGAATGTTACTGGTTTGTTTGATTGGGGTTTAACGTTGTACTTAAGGGTATTTCACTTATACATGACGACCGATTGTCCACTTCACAATGTTCCTTGCCCAATTAGGGTGGAAATTCGAGAAGAAATCTCATTAAAAACCACCCCGCACTTGCCGGAGCCACATCGTGTGACTCACTCATATACCTGAGGGTCTACAGACATCAAAGTAGGCGTTAGAAAGCGTACTCGCTAACCATTACGCCACGGCCGTGGGCCAGCTTGAGGAATAAAAACACATATTGATCTTACTTGCAGTAAGTAACAGGTAGCTTTTTTTCTAGTAGCTCATCTTGACAAATAGGGCAGACGTCATCTTCTGTAAGCGCCTTTTGTTCCAGTACGGTTCTGCCATCCGCTACCTTAGACAGTTGTTTATGGTGGACAGAGGTGGAATTCCTCCGTTGTCTTGGGGCGTCGGCAGCTAACAGGCCCCTCAAAACCTCATTGATCTCTCTCTCCACTAGACCCAATTGCCATGAAACTGTCAAAAACATGTCAAGCAAAAATAAATAAAAGATATATAAATGTGCGGTAAACACTGTTAGAAATCCTGCTTTGACAAACTGACCCCTTTATCAAAGATCTTTTTTGATATGCATGCCACTGACCAACCATGTTTTCGAACAATGACATCAGTCCTGCCTGTTAAATCAACTAATTAACGGCGATGCTTACTCAAATGCAAGTGCAATACAGATGCAATAAAAATAATAAGTTTAGGTCAAAAATCAGTGGTCTTTCCCTTTAAGAGTTTTAAAATTGGAAAGTATTTTAATCTATTATTTTTAAATCAAACTATGAACTTGATCAGCTTTTAATACTGAAAACTCACTCAATTTTGATAAGGTTTATGTCCGATTCGATTGTTAAAACCTCATAGCAATAAGGCCTGTTATTTTGGTATATAAAACTTTCTTTGTGTTTGTTTGTTTGTTAGTTTGATTGGAGTTTAACGTCGTAACACTGTGACGTCATCTTGACAAAAAGTCAAATCTTTGCTGTCTCAAAGTTTGTTGGATAGCTGGAAGATATACTTACCATTATTTTTTATGGGCAAATATGCTATGCTTGTAGTTTCCCTAAAACTGGTGTAATTTTGTCTTTTTTATAACAGTTGAAGGTGAGACAGATTTCAAAACCTTCCAACACACTAAACAATTATTATGAACTATTTCCCTTTTAATTTATTAAATAGAATTAGTTTACTGTCAACAAATAAGAAGAGAGATATTTGAAAAAAAAACACAAACCTGGGTTATGCCTTGAAAGTCTGAATTTCTTCAATAAAACCCAACAGATGTGTTTACAGATGTCCTTTTCCTTCCTAAACACGGAACAGCTACACTTGTGAGGGTCACCCAAGTACACCTGAATTTAACAACAAAACCATCAGTATTTCTACCAATAAAACAAACATAAATGGGATGAAGCTTCTACATATCTATACCTACAATGAACCATCATTACACGGTGGTAATATCTGCCCTGTTTGGCTCATCTGATGTCATCAACTAAAAATTATTTTCTAAATATATTCATTATTATTTATTTAAATGCGGGGAATAGAGTGAAAGATATTACTTTTTATTATTTATAGTCGGGGAAATACCAGGATTTACTTCACGCATAAAACATATTTAACTGCTGTTAAATAACACTTTTTGTTATTTACTGCGAATTGCTCTGCGTCAAAGCCCTTTGTTTCTATTATGACATTACATACGAATGCGCATCATTTCAGTGATTTCACCACGCAATAATTATACAAAGCTGTAAGCTTATGTCAATTGTCAGGACGTTTCGAATAATGTTCTTCTATTCCATGTCAAATTTAGAATGGCGTCATCCTGTTACGACCTTGGTGGGTTTGAAATTGTCATAGAAAATTTTATAAAACAGCCCTGATTAAGGAATTTATTGAAGATATAAATAATAACAAGTTATCTCTTTCACTGTGTAATATCCTCTATGTCTATGGTACCGGTGACAGTACCAGTATTTAAAAAAATCAAAGAAAAATCAGATATAAGCTTATATTTTGAGAGGTCGGCAACAGTAGTGGAGCGATTTCCATCCTTCACCATGGGTTTCTTTTCACGGGACATAGACAGAGAAATTAGCCCTATATATTGTACTAGCCTAAGTGCAAGTGTGAATAATTTTTGGGAAATATACGTCATGTATAGGCCCCTGGCCTAGTACCGTAGTGTAAGCTTAAGCTTATACAGTTTATTAATATTAATATTGACATAAACCTTAAATTTCTTTGCCTCTCCCTCTTCTTTCAGAAGAAATCCTGTCGGCCCGGTTTCTCTCAGGATATACATGGTTGCGTTGATAGCCTGGTCTTGTCTCCAACTGGCTGCGTCGCCGATCACACGACGCCAGGCCACACTGCGAGACATGTTTTATATGGCGTTGTTGTTGTTGTGCGGACTTGACTAATCAAGTTTACTCGTTCCAAATGACGTACAGTAAAAAGTCATAGTTGTATATCCTATGTCCGCTAAATCCCACATCATGGAGGCACTAGCTACCATCTTTATCACGTTTAGAGCTATTTATCTAGGACTTGAACATATCAACTTCAGTTACAGCCAAGCTTGCATTTTGAATGTTTACAAAATCTCTATGGCGATTGACAAGTAAAGGGAGGTAAATGATGATTTTGTGTTGCAAGGTACTTCCCCTTTATCGATCATCACAATGTTGAATATGTTTAAACATTACAAATTTGTCGGCGGAAAATCAGTCTTGACATATTCAACCAACACTTCGATCAGAAGGTTTATACAAGCAAGATTTGAGCTTTATTTGGTAGCACATAGATAGGGTTGATCATTGGCTAGAGAAAATTGCTATTCCCCAGCATTTAATATTTCTATCTGGTTATAAATATAAACCTTGACATTCACTATCACAGCAGAGGCCCTGGGAGCTCTATCTAGTACTTCACAATGCAAGGGTGGTATGGACCGTATTCGCCATATATAACTAATATGATTAACTACGATATTATTTTTAACATCATTTCCTATCATCTCTTTTAGTTCTTTTGCATCGAGTTTGCGTTATTTTGGGATAACACTTTCTTACTTTGAACAGATTCTAGTTTGATTTTTTTAAATATCATATCGAATATCTTGTTTGATAGGCCTACATATTTATTTCTAAACTTACACCAGTACATTATCTCGAGACGTTACCACAACGTGAGATATTAGGTTTGTTTAAAATGGCCTATGGGAGTTTACTTATAGGCCTACAGCTTATTATCTTGAAAATCTGGTTAAAATGTCTGGCGATTTTGCTAATAAAAGAGGCTTTTCTACGTCCGCTCATAGGGGACATGCACTTTTTTTTTCTTCTGTTTTTGTATTTCTTTTTTTTATTCTACCCGGCCCGAAATAAGCCAGATAACACTCTCAAGTGCGCATGTCACATCCGGGTCTCAAAGAAGATAAACACAAGCACGTGGCTATGCTTTTGCAACGACACCTTGCTGAAGTGGGGCCTTGTTTTCACATTTCTGGACATATATCCACAGAGAATAATGTGTATATGTGGTTCATTTTAACTATGATGAAGGTATAATCACTTTCCAACGGTTGTCATGAACCATTCAAGTTAACATTGAAAATAAAGACCCAGATCTCCGATCGTCTGACATGTCTTTGCATATACAGAACTTTATACAGACATAGAGCATAAACACATGTTTTATCCGATTTTCTCTTTTTCCCACTCGTTCGAGTAAATAGCTGACTTTAAACGCTGTATTATTTGGTAAATTTGTGTGGCTTGCCAGAGCCTATAATTAACAGTCTTATAATATTGCTTGGAGTGGTAACACGTGTACGAGTGGCTGACGCAAGGGATACACATATGTGTCAGGCATTAAAGGGAAAGACCAACGATTTTAGACCTAAACATATTACTTTTAATGAATATCTTCAAAGACAAACAA